>OY744477.1:104587639-104792639 GCA_963556175.1 Tipula confusa | reverse complement strand
TTATATTATTATATTATTATATTATTATATTATTATATTATTATATTATTATATTATTATATTATTATATTATTATATTATTATATTATTATATTATTATATTATTATATTATTATATTATTATATTATTATATTATTATATTATTATATTATTATATTATTATATTATTATATTATTATATTATTATATTATTATATTATTATATTATTATATTATTATATTATTATATTATTATATTATTATATTATTATATTATTATATTATTATATTATTATATTATTATATTATTATATTATTATATTATTATATTATTATATTATTATATTATTATATTATTATATTATTATATTATTATATTATTATATTATTATATTATTATATTATTATATTATTATATTATTATATTATTATATTATTATATTATTATATTATTATATTATTATATTATTATATTATTATATTATTATATTATTATATTATTATATTATTATATTATTATATTATTATATTATTATATTATTATATTATTATATTATTATATTATTATATTATTATATTATTATATTATTATATTATTATATTATTATATTATTATATTATTATATTATTATATTATTATATTATTATATTATTATATTATTATATTATTATATTATTATATTATTATATTATTATATTATTATATTATTATATTATTATATTATTATATTATTATATTATTATATTATTATATTATTATATTATTATATTATTATATTATTATATTATTATATTATTATATTATTATATTATTATATTATTATATTATTATATTATTATATTATTATATTATTATATTATTATATTATTATATTATTATATTATTATATTATTATATTATTATATTATTATATTATTATATTATTATATTATTATATTATTATATTATTATATTATTATATTATTATATTATTATATTATTATATTATTATATTATTATATTATTATATTATTATATTATTATATTATTATATTATTATATTATTATATTATTATATTATTATATTATTATATTATTATATTATTATATTATTATATTATTATATTATTATATTATTATATTATTATATTATTATATTATTATATTATTATATTATTATATTATTATATTATTATATTATTATATTATTATATTATTATATTATTATATTATTATATTATTATATTATTATATTATTATATTATTATATTATTATATTATTATATTATTATATTATTATATTATTATATTATTATATTATTATATTATTATATTATTATATTATTATATTATTATATTATTATATTATTATATTATTATATTATTATATTATTATATTATTATATTATTATATTATTATATTATTATATTATTATATTATTATATTATTATATTATTATATTATTATATTATTATATTATTATATTATTATATTATTATATTATTATATTATTATATTATTATATTATTATATTATTATATTATTATATTATTATATTATTATATTATTATATTATTATATTATTATATTATTATATTATTATATTATTATATTATTATATTATTATATTATTATATTATTATATTATTATATTATTATATTATTATATTATTATATTATTATATTATTATATTATTATATTATTATATTATTATATTATTATATTATTATATTATTATATTATTATATTATTATATTATTATATTATTATATTATTATATTATTATATTATTATATTATTATATTATTATATTATTATATTATTATATTATTATATTATTATATTATTATATTATTATATTATTATATTATTATATTATTATATTATTATATTATTATATTATTATATTATTATATTATTATATTATTATATTATTATATTATTATATTATTATATTATTATATTATTATATTATTATATTATTATATTATTATATTATTATATTATTATATTATTATATTATTATATTATTATATTATTATATTATTATATTATTATATTATTATATTATTATATTATTATATTATTATATTATTATATTATTATATTATTATATTATTATATTATTATATTATTATATTATTATATTATTATATTATTATATTATTATATTATTATATTATTATATTATTATATTATTATATTATTATATTATTATATTATTATATTATTATATTATTATATTATTATATTATTATATTATTATATTATTATATTATTATATTATTATATTATTATATTATTATATTATTATATTATTATATTATTATATTATTATATTATTATATTATTATATTATTATATTATTATATTATTATATTATTATATTATTATATTATTATATTATTATATTATTATATTATTATATTATTATATTATTATATTATTATATTATTATATTATTATATTATTATATTATTATATTATTATATTATTATATTATTATATTATTATATTATTATATTATTATATTATTATATTATTATATTATTATATTATTATATTATTATATTATTATATTATTATATTATTATATTATTATATTATTATATTATTATATTATTATATTATTATATTATTATATTATTATATTATTATATTATTATATTATTATATTATTATATTATTATATTATTATATTATTATATTATTATATTATTATATTATTATATTATTATATTATTATATTATTATATTATTATATTATTATATTATTATATTATTATATTATTATATTATTATATTATTATATTATTATATTATTATATTATTATATTATTATATTATTATATTATTATATTATTATATTATTATATTATTATATTATTATATTATTATATTATTATATTATTATATTATTATATTATTATATTATTATATTATTATATTATTATATTATTATATTATTATATTATTATATTATTATATTATTATATTATTATATTATTATATTATTATATTATTATATTATTATATTATTATATTATTATATTATTATATTATTATATTATTATATTATTATATTATTATATTATTATATTATTATATTATTATATTATTATATTATTATATTATTATATTATTATATTATTATATTATTATATTATTATATTATTATATTATTATATTATTATATTATTATATTATTATATTATTATATTATTATATTATTATATTATTATATTATTATATTATTATATTATTATATTATTATATTATTATATTATTATATTATTATATTATTATATTATTATATTATTATATTATTATATTATTATATTATTATATTATTATATTATTATATTATTATATTATTATATTATTATATTATTATATTATTATATTATTATATTATTATATTATTATATTATTATATTATTATATTATTATATTATTATATTATTATATTATTATATTATTATATTATTATATTATTATATTATTATATTATTATATTATTATATTATTATATTATTATATTATTATATTATTATATTATTATATTATTATTATTTATTTTTTTGATTTTGGCCTACTATGGACCACGTGAAATAACTTCTCATGATTGATTTTCTCTCTCCTTTCTTCCCTTCTTGTACTCTTTCATTCTTTCTCCATGCTGTTTCTTTCTCTCTTCCGTCCATTTTGCTCCTGTTTTCTTTTTTGCCTTTTCTTGAAAACCCTGGAATCCTCTGATCTTCTTTCTGAATTCTTCTCTTCTCTCCACCTCTTCTCCATCTATTTCCATTTCTTCCATGTCTTTCCTGACCTCCTTGATCCATGTCATTTGTGTTTTGGGGTTTCTATCGAAGTAGTTGAATATTCTCTTCGTCAATCTTCCTTCGTCCATTCTTTTAATATGTCCGTAGAAGGTTACCCTTCTTCTTCTCATTGTGTCTGTTATTTTTTCTGTTTTTTTGTAGATCTCTTTGTTGCTTCTCAGTTTCCATTTTCCATCTTCATATTTTGGTCCCAGGATTTTCCGTATAATTTTTCTCTCCTTTTTTTCTATCTCTTCTATTTGTCTGGCTGTGTTTAGCGTAAGGCATTCTGAGGCATAGAGGCCTTCTGGTTTAATAACTGTATTGTAGTGTCTTAGTTTTGCGTTAATGGATATGGACTTTTTATTATATAAATTTTTTGTCAATTGAAATGCCAGTTCCATTTTTCTTGCTCTTGTAAAGACTGCTTCTTTGTCCAGGGCATTTGGTTCGATTAATTCTCCCAGGTATTTGAACTTGTTGACCCTCTTGATTTTACCATATTTTGTTGTGATCTGTCTTGGTGCATCTTTTCTGTTTGTCAAATATTCTGTCTTTTCATATGATATTTGTAATCCAGCCTTCTCTGCCGTCTCTTTCAGTATATTGATTTGTCTTCTAGCATCTTCCATGTTTTCTGCTAGCACGGCCAGGTCGTCCGCAAAAGCCAGACAGTCAATTTCAAGGTTATCTTTCTTTCTTCCTATTTTTAATTTGGGAATTCCTTCCTCCTCCATTCTCTTCCTCCATTCTCTCATTACCTTCTCCAGTACACAGTTGAAGAGTAGTGGGGAGAGCCCATCTCCCTGTCTCACTCCTGTTTTGATCTCAAAAGGTTCTGAGATCTCTCCCATAAATTTTACCTTTGACTTTGTGTTTGTTAGGGTTTTTCTTGTGATTGCGATTGATTTGTCATCGGCTCCGAATTCTTCCAGGGTATTGAATAGTGTCTCTCTATCTATAGAGTCGTATGCTTTTTTGAAGTCCACGAATGTCACATGTATGTCTTTGGCCCTTAGTCTCCTGTACCTTATTAAGAGTTTCAGGTTTAGTATCTGTTCGGCACAGGATCTTCCTTTCCTGAATCCTCCCTGGTAGTCACCTAATTGTGGGTCCAGTTGGACCTCCAATCTGGTTTGTAATGATTTGGATAGGATCTTGTATGTTACTGATAGTAGTGAAATTCCTCTATAGTTGTTTGCATCTGTTTTCTCTCCTTTTTTGTGTATTGGATGGATCATAGCTGTTTTCCATTCTTCCGGTAATTCTTCCGTTTCCCAAATCTTTTGTATTATTTTATGTAGACTTTGGACTGTCTTGGTATCTACGTTTTTCCACATTTCTGCTACTATAGAGTCCTCTCCTGGGGCTTTATCATTTTTTAGTTCTTTAATAATCTGTTGGATTTCTGTTATGTCCGGTGGTTTGGAGTTTTCGAATTTATATTTCGGATTTAGTTTTGGGAATCTCACTTTTGGCTCCTCACAGTTTAATAGTTTTTTGAAGTATGTCGCTAGTAGTTTGCAGTTTTCTTGATTATTCAGTGCTATTTTTCCTTCTTCATTTTTGAAACATAAGTTTGGTGGTCGATATCCCTGGAGGTTTTGCTTAAAAGTTTTATAGAATGTTCTTGTGTTGTTCTTTTTAAAGTCTTCCTCTATTTGTTGTAGTTGGGTCTTGTCAAAATTCCTCTTGTTTGTTCTTATAATTTTCGCTGTTTGTGATCTCTGTTCTTTGAATAAGATATAGTCTTCATTGTTTTTGGTTGAGTGCCATTTTTTCCAGGTTTTACTCCTAAGTTCAAGGGCCTCTTCGCATTGGTTATTCCACCACCTGTGTTTTCTTTGTCTCTTGAGCGGGGCTATTTCCATTGACGTCTTGACTATTTTTGTCTTGATTTCCTCCCATTCCTCTGATTCTATGTTAAGTTTTTCCTGGAATTCTTGTTTCTTTAGCTTTAGTACTTCTGTGTTGATCCTCTGTATTTTAAACTCTTTGTTTGGTGTCTTTTTTTGGGGGGTAAATTTTACTTTTAGTGTCGTTAAGTAGTGGTCTGTTTCTATGTTTGCGCCTTTTCTTACTTTCACATTCATGATTTCTTTCTGATTATCGAATGATATGGCGACATGATCAATCTGGAATTCTCCCAGGCTTTGGTTTGGTGATTTCCACGTTTTTTGTTTTCTGGGTAAGTGTTTAAAATTTGTTGACATTAATTTAAGGTTGACGCCCCTGCACAACTCTATCAGTCTTTCTCCATTTTTGTTGGTTCTTTTGTGAGCAGGGTACTCTCCTACTGTCCTTTTGTATTTTCTCTCATTTCCAATCTGTGCGTTGAAGTCGCCTAGTAAGATCTTAATATTTTTTGGGGGTATTTTTGAGAGTTCATGTTCTAGGGCCTCCCAGTATTTCTCAACTTTTTCTGGGTTCTTTCTGTTGTCTTCGTTAATGGGAGCGTGGCAGTTTATTATAGTGTAGGTTTTATTCGCACATCGTAGTGTCATGATTGCAAGTCGTTCATTTGGTGAGTAGAAGTCTGTTATAGAGTTAATTATCTTCTTGTTCACGATAAATCCATTTCCTAGGTGAGGTATGCCTTTTCCCATAGGGTTTAGGCCTCTTTTACCTTTGAAGATCCTATATCCTTCTGATTCCATTATATTTTCGTCTGTGAATCTCGTTTCTTGGAGGGCCAGGATTAGAATCTTGAATTCATCAAGTACCTTGATTAGTTGTTTCAGTTTTCCCGTTTTCAACAGTGAGTTTATATTTACTGTTCCAAAGAAGCATACTCTTTTTGTTTTGAGTTTGAGCGTTGGTGTTTCCTGGAGCTTTGGTTGGTTGCATGTTGTTTCGGGCTCTCCAGAATCCGATGGCCCGATTGCGTCGCTCTTTGCGACGGAGGATTCCCTGTCTAAGGTACCTCCTGGAGTAGTTCTAATTAGAGAGATTTTCATCATGCGTTATTTGAGATTTGTGTTGGGGAGAGGATTAGTATCCATTCCAAGGTTAAAACTGAGATTGTAAGTCCCAGAGTAGTAGTTCATCCGCTCCTAACATGGAGACAGCCGATGTTTGCTGCCGTTCACTCTGAATCAGACGCAGCTTCTGTTTTGGTCCGCCCCGGGTATTTCATTTCTCCGGTACCACCCATATCTGGGAGGCTTTCCCCTATCCGCCACCTGGGGAGGCGCCCGATGGAGGACTGAAAACCTCACACGGGATATTATTATATTATTATATTATTATATTATTATATTATTATATTATTATATTATTATATTATTATATTATTATATTATTATATTATTATATTATTATATTATTATATTATTATATTATTATATTATTATATTATTATATTATTATATTATTATATTATTATATTATTATATTATTATATTATTATATTATTATATTATTATATTATTATATTATTATATTATTATATTATTATATTATTATATTATTATAATATTATATTATTATATTATTATATTATTATATTATTATATTATTATATTATTATATTATTATATTATTATATTATTATATTATTATATTATTATATTATTATATTATTATATTATTATATTATTATATTATTATATTATTATATTATTATATTATTATATTATTATATTATTATATTATTATATTATTATATTATTATATTATTATATTATTATATTATTATATTATTATATTATTATATTATTATATTATTATATTATTATATTATTATATTATTATATTATTATATTATTATATTATTATATTATTATATTATTATATTATTATATTATTATATTATTATATTATTATATTATTATATTATTATATTATTATATTATTATATTATTATATTATTATATTATTATATTATTATATTATTATATTATTATATTATTATATTATTATATTATTATATTATTATATTATAATATTATTATATTATTATATTATTATATTATTATATTATTATATTATTATATTATTATATTATTATATTATTATATTATTATATTATTATATTATTATATTATTATATTATTATATTATTATATTATTATATTATTATATTATTATATTATTATATTATTATATTATTATATTATTATATTATTATATTATTATATTATTATATAATTATATTATTATATTATTATATTATTATATTATTATATTATTATATTATTATATTATTATATTATTATATTATTATATTATTATATTATTATATTATTATATTATTATTTTATTATATTATTATATTATTATATTATTATATTATTATATTATTATATTATTATATTATTATATTATTATATTATTATATTATTATATTATTATATTATTATATTATTATATTATTATATTATTATATTATTATATTATTATATTATTATATTATTATATTATTATATTATTATATTATTATATTATTATATTATTATATTATTATATTATTATATTATTATATTATTATATTATTATATTATTATATTATTATATTATTATATTATTATATTATTATATTATTATATTATTATATTATTATATTATTATATTATTATATTATTATATTATTATATTATTATATTATTATATTATTATATTATTATATTATTATATTATTATATTATTATATTATTATATTATTATATTATTATATTATTATATTATTATATTATTATATTATTATATTATTATATTATTATATTATTATATTATTATATTATTATATTATTATATTATTATATTATTATATTATTATATTATTATATTATTATATAATTATATTATTATATTATTATATTATTATATTATTATATTATTCCCGTGTGGGGTTTGCTAGTTCCCCCATCGGGCGCCTCCTCGGGTGGCGGATAGGGGAGAGCCCTCCAGATATGGCAGGTACCGGGGAAATCAAATACCCGGGGCGGACCAAAAAATCTAGCTCACCCAAGCCAAGGTGGCACTGCATACGCCGAGGGCTGCGTGGCTAAGGGGAAGCTTAGTCTCTAGTATGCGAACTCCGAATTAGGCGACCTTCGGTTTAAACTTATAGCCTTCCTGTGATAACGCAGAGCTCTGTCATAGGTGACCGTTGTTTCTCGTGCAACTCGTGGGAATATAAATGATAAATAATAATAATAAAACAACAATATTAAGGGCAGTAGATTTAACGATGTCCCCAAATACTTCCGGAGCAACCATGTTGGAGAGCTTAGATGGTAATTGGACATTGTACAATAAAGTAGTAGGGACAGCTAACTTGGCTTCAGGACCAGATATGGCACCAAGCCAAGCTGCTGTGGTTAGCCTTGGTCACCTTATACCAACGGGTGACTTGGTTGATGCTGAGGAGAGGGAAGACATCCTATTTGGCAGAAGTGGTCGGATGCAAAGAACGCCACCTAGCCAACTAAAGTTACCTGGCCAGGTAATGAAGGATAAAACACCAAAAGCACCGAAAGAGAGCGGTGCTATACGTAAAGTACCACCTTTACCAGCAAAACAAGGTGAGAGTAACAACCGAAAACAGGCGGACGACGATATACAATATGTCTCCCCAAAATCAGACTCCATCAAAAAGATGAGGCAGTTAGAGGAAGAGGAGCTGGTAAAATGTAATGAAGTTCTGTGCAAAATGAAGTCGGCAATCTCTAGGCAGAAGAACATCTCCATGGATGTCAAAAATGGATTGGGCCAACTAGTGGAATCAATGGAGGTAATTGCTTCCTATAGAAGCATTTGGTTGAAGGCAGAGCAAATGCAGAAGTCAATTGACCGAACTGAAGAAGGAACACCTAGTATACTGATGAACGCAACTGGAGCCAAACAAAGGGGATCAGACGAACCCACAGAACGTGGAGGTACCAAACGGATTGCCTCTAGTCCTGCTGAATCTGATCTTGTCAAAAGACAGAAAGAGGGAGAGCAGGCAGACTCGTGGACTGTGGCCCGTTCTAAATAATCCCGTAAAATACAGCAACGGAAGGAGAGATTGGAAGCGACCGGGAAAGATGTACCCGCCGATACACCTGCCAAAAGAAGGCGAAAGAAAAGGAAAAGGAAAACTCGAGCCCCCAGAATAAAACCAGAGGCCCTGATCATCAAGCCAGGAGACGGTCAATCTTACGCACAAGTGCTTAGGACAATTACGGGGAAAGTTAATCCGGAATCGACGAACACAGAGATTAAATCTGTTCGTCGTACTAGGACAGGGGATGTCTTCCTAGAATTCGGGCCTGGATCAGAGAAGAAGGAGGAATTCTGCGAAGCCCTGAAAAGTGCTTTGGGAGAGACAGCGGCGGTATGTAAAATTGAACCCACGACGACTCTCGAGATTAGAGACATCGATTGTCTGACATCGGAGGACGATGTGAAAGGTGCTATCAAGCGAGACTTGAAGGAATTTGCTGGGTATCTTAAAGTATCACTGACAAGGTCAAATACCAGGGAACAACGGATAGCCATTCTAGAAATTGGTGCTCAAGAAGCCTCCAAACTTCTCAAGGCGGGCAATATCAAGATAGGTTGGGTTTACTGCAGGATTTTACGCAGGGTAATGGTGAAACGATGCTACACCTGTTTTGGATACGGCCACTTTCAGGCCATTTGCAAAGGACCAGACAGAAAGAAGCAAGGTATATGCCTTAAGTGTGGTGCAGAGGGTCACTTAAAGAAGGACTGTAAGGGGAATCCAAAGTGCTTTCTATGCGCTGAGCACGGAGTTTCCCCCGAGCATACTAAACACATCGCTGGTTCAGGCACTTGTCAAATCTTTCGGCAAAATCTGGACAAAGCAAGGAGAAAAAAGCAATAAATGAAGGTCCTGCAGGGAAACCTTCATAGAAGTAAGGTAGCGGACGCCCTTCTAGACCAATTGAGACTAGAAATGGGTGCTGAACTGTTCATTATTAGTGAGCAGTACCGTAACAGAGCGGAATCTGAATGGCTATCTGATAAACTTGGAACAGCTGCCATCTGGACTCCGCACCCGATAAGGGTCGAGAACTATGGAGCCGAAGAGGGTTTTGTATGGGCTAAAATCAAAGGTAGCATATATGTCAGCTGCTATTTTACACCGAACGAACCAGTTGACGTTTTTCGAGGAAAAATTGATGCCTTGGAGGATAAAGCACGAGAACTGAGTGGTGATCTCATCATAGCCGGAGATTTCAACGCAAAAGCGCTGGAGTGGGGTATGAATACCACTGACACAAGAGGACGGTATATCCTCGATATGGCAGCCAGAATAGGACTCACAGTGGTCAATGAGGGTAGCATATCGACATTTAGAAGACCAGGTTACGCTGAAACGATTCCCGATATCACCATGGTGTCTGACAGGATAGCACGAGATATCATGGGATGGAGGGTAATAGAAGATTACACTGGTAGTGACCACCAATACATTACATACGATGTACGAAGGGAATTATTACAATCCAACATTGGTACGGGCCGTACAAAGGGGTGGAACGTTGAAAAGCTAAATAAAGAAAACTTCTTGGCGACCATTGAGGCAGGAAAGGAATCAGCTCTGGGAGAATCCGGACCCCCAGAAAAAATTGTGGGTACCACAATGAGATTGGTAAAACATGCATGTGACGTGTCTATGCCAAAAAGAAGAGGCCCAAAGGGAAAAAACGCCGCGGTTTACTGGTGGTCTGATGGTGTAGCAAACCTCCGGAAACACTGCCTACACCTGAAGCGCGTATATACCAGAGCAAGAAGGAGACACGGGTACACACCAGAACAAGAACACGAAGAATATAAACTGGCTAGAAGAGCGCTAAAGGTGGAGATTAATAGAAGTAAACGCCTTAAATGGGAGAATTTAAAACGGGATGTAGATGCGGAACCATGGGGTCTGGGCTACAAGATTGTTATGCGGAAGCTGCGATCTCAAGCACCAAGCGCAGTTATGGACAAAAGTCAGATGTGGCACATTGTGGATTCCCTTTTCCCACATCACTCAAACGACAACCGACCACCTTGTCCCGATAAACCAGAGGAAGTACCAAGATTCACTGTGGAAGAGGTACAGCTAGCCGCTGAATCTCTCAGAAACAAAAAAGCGCCGGGGCCAGATGGAATCCCTATGGAAGTACTGAAGGTAGTGGCCCGATTCCATCCCCAAGTACTCCTAAATATGTATAACCGTTGCCTTGAGGAAGGAGTTTTTCCTAAGGCATGGAAGAACCAGCGTCTGGTTCTCATAAGCAAAAAGAAAGGTGACCCAAACTCCCCGTCAGCATATAGGCCTCTGTGCATGCTGGATACAGCAGGAAAGTTACTGGAGCGCCTAATCAAGCCGCGGCTCTTAGCTGCCATTCAAGCTGCAGGAGATCTATCGGATCAACAGCATGGCTTCAGAAGAGGTCGGTCTACTATCGGAGCTGTAGGAGAAGTGGTGAGAACCTTCTATAAGGCGCAACATGGAAACCACTATTCGAAAAAAATAGTTTTACTTGCTACACTAGATGTGAAGAACGCATTTAATTCTGCGAGGTGGACAGATATGTTAACAGCATTAACAAACACTTTCCATGTACCAGATTATCTTCTGCGTATAATGCACAGCTACCTCCAAGATAGACAGTTATTGTTCGATACCATGGAGGGACAATGCAAAAAGAAGGTAACGGGTGGTGCCGCCCAAGGGTCTATTTTGGGTCCAGATTTATGGAACGTCGCATACGACGGCATCTTGCGAATGGAGATGCCTGATGACACTTTCATGGTAGGGTACGCGGATGATATAGCGGCGCTGATAATCGCCCGAAATATAGATGAAGTGCAACGTAAGCTTAATCAAGTTATGAGGAGAACTAGGTCTTGGCTGAGTAGCCACGGGTTGACCCTAGCAACAGAAAAAACAGAATTAGTTCTCCTCACGAGACGACATATGGCGACTGATGTGTTATTTCAGGTGGAAAACAAACAAATACGGTCTAATACCGCAGTCAAATATCTAGGGGTGCATTTAGACACAAAATTAAATTTTGGAGAGCAGATAAGGCGTTCCTCTGAGAAGGCTACCAAAGTATCGTTTGCCCTGAGTAGACTTATGACAAATATCGGTGGCCCCACGGCTGGGAAGCGGAGATTACTGATGTCGGTCACAAACTCTATCCTTCTGTACGGGTGTGAGATATGGGCAGATACACTCAAGATGGAGAAGTATAGGAAACAAATGGCAACGGTACAACGTCGTGGTGCACTCAGAATATCTAGTGCCTACAGAACGGTTTCAGAACCTGCTGTCTTAGTTATTTCCGGTGTAATGCCGATCGACTTAATGGCAGAGGAAAGGAAAAAAATATACGATACCAAGAATATCCTGGGCCTTGTAGAAGCACGAATTGCGGCCAAGGAATACGCCATGCAATGTTGGCAGGGCAGATGGGAAACAGACAACCGTGGAAGATGGACAGCAAGGCTGATTGCGAACCTGACTGAGTGGATAGATCGGAAACATGGGGAACTAAATTATTTCCTTACCCAATTTCTTTCGGGTCATGGGTATTTTCGCAAGTACTTATTTACTATGGGGAAGGTGGATGACTCATCGTGCATTTATTGTAATGCTGCCGTAGATGATGTAGAACACACTTTTTTCGCTTGTGACAAGTGGAGACCAGAAAAGCAAGAACTAGAAAGAAAGATAGACACAGTAACACCCGAAAACATTGTCGATACTATGCTTGCCACAAACTCGAACTGGAATGTAGCGGCACAGTATTTTGAAGCAATCCTTCGGGTAAAGAAACCAGATATGGATAACTACAGCCAAATGTAAAACAAGGGAAACCATAAGAAGGTAATACACGAGACACCATCTTGATGAAATACGAAAAGTAGTTCCAAGATGGATTATTGTCTGGAAAAGAGGAGGTTTTTAGTGGGTGCGAGTCCCACACACAGTGCATAATGCATTTTCCCCCTCATAAAAAAAAAAAAAAAAAAAAAAAAAAAAAAAAAAATTATATTATTATATTATTATATTATTATATTATTATATTATTATATTATTATATTATTATATTATTATATTATTATATTATTATATTATTATATTATTATATTATTATATTATTATATTATTATATTATTATATTATTATATTATTATATTATTATATTATTATATTATTAAATTATTATATTATTATATTATTATATTATTATATTATTATATTATTATATTATTATATTATTATATTATTATATTATTATATTATTATATTATTATATTATTGTATTATTATATTATTATATTATTATATTATTATATTATTATATTATTATATTATTATATTATTATATTATTATATTATTATATTATTATATTATTATATTATTATATTATTATATTATTATATTATTATATTATTATATTATTATATTATTATATTATTATATTATTATATTATTATATTATTATATTATTATATTATTATATTATTATATTATTATATTATTATATTATTATATTATTATATTATTATATTATTATATTATTATATTATTATATTATTATATTATTATATTATTATATTATTATATTATTATATTATTATATTATTATATTATTATATTATTATATTATTATATTATTATTTTATTATATTATTATATTATTATATTATTATATTATTATATTATTATATTATTATATTATTATATTATTATATTATTATATTATTATATTATTATATTATTATATTATTATATTATTATATTATTATATTATTATATTATTATATTATTATATTATTATATTATTATATTATTATATTATTATATTATTATATTATTATATTATTATATTATTATATTATTATATTATTATATTATTATATTATTATATTATTATATTATTATATTATTATATTATTATATTATTATATTATTATATTATTATATTATTATATTATTATATTATTATATTATTATATTATTATATTATTATATTATTATATTATTATATTATTATATTATTATATTATTATATTATTATATTATTATATTATTATATTATTATATTATTATATTATTATATTATTATATTATTATATTATTATATTATTATATTATTATATTATTATATTATTATATTATTATATTATTATATTATTATATTATTATATTATTATATTATTATATTATTATATTATTATATTATTATATTATTATATTATTATATTATTATATTATTATATTATTATATTATTATATTATTATATTATTATATTATTATATTATTATATTATTATATTATTATATTATTATATTATTATATTATTATATTATTATATTATTATATTATTATATTATTATATTATTATATTATTATATTATTATATTATTATATTATTATATTATTATATTATTATATTATTATATTATTATATTATTATATTATTATATTATTATATTATTATATTATTATATTATTATATTATTATATTATTATATTATTATATTATTATATTATTATATTATTATATTATTATATTATTATATTATTATATTATTATATTATTATATTATTATATTATTATATTATTATATTATTATATTATTATATTATTATATTATTATATTATTATATTATTATATTATTATATTATTATATTATTATATTATTATATTATTATATTATTATATTATTATATTATTATATTATTATATTATTTTATTATTATATTATTATATTATTATATTATTATATTATTATATTATTATATTATTATATTATTATATTATTATATTATTATATTATTATATTATTATATTATTATATTATTATATTATTATATTATTATATTATTATATTATTATATTATTATATTATTATATTATTATATTATTATATTATTATATTATTATATTATTATATTATTATATTATTATATTATTATATTATTATATTATTATATTATTATATTATTATATTATTATATTATTATATTATTATATTATTATATTATTATATTATTATATTATTATATTATTATATTATTATATTATTATATTATTATATTATTATATTATTGTTTTATTATTCTGAGTAATTAATTCTGAGTATCTCTAAAGGAGTATTATTTTTATCATCGTTGTCAGCTAGGAAGGAGGTTTCCCAATTACATAATGCAAAACTTTTAGTAATCAGCACTAAGCTATCCGAAATAAAAGCGGAGCAATTGTTTATAGGAATGCCATTCAATATTTAAATAGTCATAAATGATTTCTTTGACCTAAATGCAGAAAACCTTTTAACATAATCGGAATATTAACTTTATTTACTTTCCAGTTATATCAATAGGAGGTGAGATCTACTTTACGCACAGTACCCATAATATTATTAAAGACGTCTCTGGAGCGTAGGCTACCCAATCACAATGTTCAAAAGCTTAACAGATGCAGCAAGTAATTTCGTTGTCATGCATTTTTCTTAAAATTATGAAATGTACAGTTTTTGACATTTTTTAATACAAATTTTCATTATTGGCAGCAAACTAATATCTTTACTGCGCTGTTGTCTAACATTCATTTATGGAATGACATCAAAATGTAACGTTTACATCTCATTTAAACATGTCTATCTCCTCAAAACTAAATATACAAACAGTACTCACCAAGTAACAGTATATCAGTTCATTCGTTGGGTTCTCCTTCTTCACAACCAAAATGGTAAAATAGAAAACAAACGAAAAAACTGTCATCCTCTGAGATGTACTCATAAACGTCAAACCCATACATCATTTTCAATGCTAAATTATACAAGAGTATTTGTTTTTTTTTTTTTTTTTTTGTAATATTTTTGATCTTCGAGTTTTTGCAGGGTACATTCCAAGAAGAAAAAAATACCCATAGCATACAAAAAATACAGTTCTTACAGAATATCTAAATAAGGCATAGACAAATAACATTTTAAGAGCAGAAGCAACAAAAAATTAATAAAAATATAAAAATGGGAAATATGGCAAAAGACATCACCAAGGACTAGTATCAAAAAGAGACTGTCGTTTTGTCTGGAAGACGGATTCTTTTGATAATTTAGTTATGCTGACAGATTTTTTTTATTAGATTTTTAATTATCTTATATAAAACTTCGTTGATGTGAGCCTGTTAGTGGGATGTGGATTTGGCAAAAACCAATAAATTAGAAAGATAGTCGAAAATGGTTGTTAGCATATCAAAATTTTGGATTCCTTTGGACGAGAGTCAGTATGTCATGCGCTATTAGAATCTGGTTCTCAAGTACTTTTATCATAAAGAATCAAGTTCAGTGATTAACATTTAGAAAAAAGAATGCTAAATTATCATACAAAGGCTTGGAATTCCGGGAAGAATAATTGATGTTAGCACATGTTTCAATATGTTTGCCAGTTCTTTCCTCAGTTGTACGGGAGGTAACAGCAAGGGGTGAATGATGTGATTTTTAACCTCAGTTAGTACTTATAGTAGACCTCGTTGGATGTCTTCGACGTGCTTCATGGCTAGCCCTAATTGCAATGAGAGCAATATGGTTGCTAATGCTTTGTCTTGAACTGTATGTAGTTGTTGTGCTAAGAGATTGCATTTGATGGTGCTTACATGGCTGCAGCCTGTTTCCAGCAGACTAAGACCCTGTTCCATATTGCGTATTTCTTCTCAGTAATTGCTCAGATTATACCGAATGACCAGAGTCTATTTGGTTACCAATAATTCTACCTTCGCGATGTTATCAAAGTATATTCCAGAGTTGGCGCATTTCTTGATTATCACCGATGGGTGAGGACTAAATCACGGAGCAAATTAGTAGTTAAAGTCTACTTGTCTGATTGGCCGGACATCGTTTTTTTTTTTTTTTTTTTTCGTAATGAGTTGGTTGTTGTTGGAGAGTGAGATGATTTGCTAAGCCCTGTATTTGCTAATTGGCTAGTTAGTATTTGGAGATGTGAACTGAATGTGATCTCTTCTGAAGTCTCAGAAATCTGCTCTCTGATTGTATCTGAATGATTGTATGTCGCTGATGGTTTGAATCTCTGCGACCCGGTTTGCGAGAAACGTTTTCCACGTGGACGGAGGTTTTTGAATCCATGCTAGTGTGATCATGGAATCGGTCCATAAGGTTATGTTGGTGATGTTCACTTCTAGAGCTTTGGCAACTTGTTGTACTAGTCGGCTTAACAACAATGCTCCACTTAGCCATAAGCGAGCAGTGGTTTGTTTGGACTTCCCAAGAGCCACCTTAGTTGGCTGTTAGCAGCCAGATGATTATTAGATCGTTTTATTGTATATTACAGCCACGTAGGCGGATTCGGAAACAGCACAAAACCCGTGTATCTCAATACTGAAGTTGTTCGTGGCATAATTATGGTATCGTGTTATCTGGATGGCTTGACTATTCTTTAAGTCTTTCTTTGGCTGATCCCATTACTTAGAGAGTTCGGGTGGCATAGATCATCCCAATCCAAGTCCAAACTCCACATTGTCTGATACATAAGTTTGCAATTGATGGTTAGCGGTGCCAGCTATCCTAGAGGGTCAAACATTTTTGACGTATCCAAATAATGAATTTTAGATGTTTCTGAGTGAGTATCAAAATCTGCATCATATGGAGAAAATTCAACCACCCGAAGAAAGTGAATCTGAATATTGCGTACCTTATTATGGAGTTTTAAAGTAGTCTAGTGGGATAACCAAGTTAAGAGTTGTCTGTGGTGGGGCAAATTAGAGGATTTGGCGGTGAAAAAATCTACCGGTAAGTTCAACTTGCTTCAGATGATATATACCATCAACAAATAGTACGGTTTAGTCATTCGTCCAAACCAATTCGTCACTTCCGTTTGACTACCGTTACTTATAGATCAAGGCGCCAATCGGAACCAGGAAACAGATCATTTTAACTTCAAATCACAATTGAAAAGTAATGATATTTTCACAAAACGTATCATATTATCTGAAGCAGTATTATCTGAAGCAGTTTATGCAACTCACTCGGATAATTGGCCTCCGTTATTATAGTCATCAAAATTGTTATACAAAAACTATGGACTATGAGTTAAGAATAGGACGAACAACTGCCCATCGACGCTTCAAATCAATGGTAGACGATTCGCGTTCAATTAAAACAAAACAATTTTTGTGATCCCAAACGCATTCGATGCAGTTGTATATCAGAAAAAACCACTTCCAAAGGAATCGTTTCTGTTCATAAAATTTCCGGCCAAACCAAGATGGCTCTAATTCGACAAGTCACTCTAGGGTAGAATTGGTTAGAGTTAGACCATTCCCCAAAATTAGCATCGATTACGCCGGTCGGAGACATGACAAGTGATGGAGTTTTGAGTGCTCTGAAAAGATTTTTTGCGCGAAAAGGAATTTGTCAAGAAATACATAGTGACAACTGCTGAAACTTCATTGGTGCTCATAGACAGCTTAATAAGCATTTCACAAATTAATTAAAAAGTACGAGGATAATTTCCGAATATTCTTCTAGACACTATATAACTTTATCCCTCCCAGCACATCCCTTTTTGGTGGTACTTAAGGAGCCGAAACAAAATCTGCCAAACCCCACGTTATACGAGTGATGGTCAACCTAATTACCAAAATCGAGAGCATTTAAAAATCACGACCATTATGCTCAATATATGGTACTGACTTTAACGTGCTGACACCATCGCACTTCTTAATAGGTCACCCAGTAATAAATATTCCTGAAGTCGACATCTCTGACTTTAATTTTACTTACTTGAGAGGGCAAATAGTGCAACAGGTTAGCTAATATCTTGGGAAGAGATGACATACTAAATACTAAAAAATATTGCAGTTAATCATTGGCCTTTGGTGGTTCAAATAACAAAGACCACTTTGTTGTTTCTTTCATGCCTTTTTATTTGCGCTTCCTTAAAAACAATATTATATTACTAGACAGCCAGACGACACTCCTCATCAAACCAATCATTTTTGGGTTTAGTTTCTACTACACCTATAAAATAATTATGTCCACCGTCTAATGGCACTGCACATATTTACAAACATCTTGTTCAGCATCTTCGTTTCAGAGTTATCAGCAGGAATATTAACCACGGATCTTTGCCGAAGCTTCTTCGCCTAGAGCAACAATGTCTTGCGTAACCTCATCCAATGTATTGTAGAGTTTTCTCAATGTTATGGCCGACCCATAACTCACTGTTGGTTGGTTAAAAATGCTGCTGGAGAAATATTTCAATGAATTCAATAGTTGTGAAACACAATTGGCCAAATTTGATGTACCTTCAGAACTCGAGGAGTACGAAACGAAGTATTTAAGTGTAAAGTCGAAGTTAAAAGAACGTATCAGGATCCCACTACAACAAGAAGAAATAGTAACCATGGAGAAACTCATTTATAAAGTGTTACGAGAGCAGAACGAGTTTCACTACTTCGCTAAATCAAACGATTAGCCAAACGTCAGATGAACCTCACACATTTGTTCACCTTTCCAAACTAAATATTCCAACGTTCTCAGGTGAATACAAGGACTTTCCAAGCTTTAAAGATGTATCCGTTGCATCTGTGCACAGTAAATTAAGTTTAAACGATGTCGAAAAATTTCAATATCTTAAGGGATTTCTTTGCGGTGAAGCGCAGGATTTATTGAAACATACTGCAGTCTCCGAGGCAAATTACCAATCGGCATGGGAAAAAGCAAGGATTTTTCTACCTCTGACGAAGACACGCCAAGACACGTCAAGCACTATTATCCAACGACCAACGCGCATACTGTAATGAAAACCACAGAACATACAAGTGTGGTGCATTTTTTAAGTTAAGCCACGACGAACGGCACAAGCAAGTGACATCGTTGAAATTGTGCTTCAATTGCCTATCAGCCAACTATATGGTTAATCAGTGTAACAGCAAACGAAGTTGTGTGACATGCAGGCGCAGACTTCATACGCTTTTGCACAATGGGGTTCAATCAAATTCAGCTGCAATAAAATGTGAAAGTGATCCAGACGAGTCAGCAACAGAATCACAAGAGCTGTGCATATCAAGCATTTCAAACACAAAGATAACCACTAATATATCGGACGTAGGCACGACATTGTTTCCATAGCAATAGTGATGGCCAAATATACTTACGGTCAAAACATAAAATGTAATTTGCTGATGGATTCGGGTTCTCAAATCTCATTTATCTCCGAAAAGTGTGTCAATCGGATGAGAAATTCTCGCCAGAATGGTCGGGTGCTGGTAGAAAGTCTCGCATCGTCATTACAACAGGGAAAGCAGTCTTTACCATCTGTTCAAGATTTGATAATTCGAAATCCCTCTCAGACCAATTGTTGGTCATATATTGGTACAATATATGACCAACAATTACACGCCTTAAACAAAACGACGACCCAAATCTTAAACGTCAGAAAGACGTTGACATCTTATTAGGAGCAGACTATTTTTTCCATATTTTGGGTAGAAAGCAAATAGCGTTGAAGAATGTACTGGCCCAAGAAACTTTGTTCGGATACATGATATCAAGAAAACCAATTGAGACAAATGACGAGGAAGGTAAATTGCTGCCGTATAAGGTCTTCCATGCATATTTATTAACCACCAAAAGTTTGGAGAGATGGTTGCGCAAGATTTGAGAACAAGAAGAAATTCTTCAAGAAGCACCACAATCCGCAGAAGAGCAATTAATTGAACCACATTTCATGTCAACATATAAGAAAGTGAATGGTAAATTTGTTGTGCAACTTCCCATACGATCGGATTCAGCCCCTTTAGGGCAATCATATATGACAGCCCTACAATGTCTGTATGCCATAGCAAGATGAATCGTAATTTCGAATTTGGCACAATGTGTAAGGTGTTCATGCGTCAATATAAGGACTTGGGCCACATAAGAAAGTTATCATCCAATGAAATTACAAACCACCCAGGAGAAGTATTCTATTTATGTACCATCACGGTATTCTATTTACAACAATCTCAACTGGAATGGCGTTAAACGACAAGCTAATGGTTGAGCCATCTATTCAAGACACGTTATGTTACGATTCCGAACATTTAGGGTTGCAATATGTGGGGACATAGAAAAAATGTGCAACGTATCCTTTGGAGAGAAAATCCAGCTGAACCTGTAGCTCAATATGAACTATTGACGGTAACATATGGTACGTTGTCGGCTCCATTCTTAGCAACTAGAGTGCTATTCCAAATCGCTACTGACTGTGAACATCAATTTCCAGAAGTGGCAAGGGCCATTTGTAAGCATTTCTACGTAGACGATGTGTTGACCGGTACAAATGATGAACAACTCGCAATCTCATTAAAGAGAGATCTTGCTCAGGTATTAGCAGAAGCTGGATTTATATTACGAAAGTATGGCGCTCAAACATACCATCTTTAAGTGGTAGTGATGATGAAGCCCAAATAATGGAAGAAGGCCAACTTTCAAATGAAAACCATCGTTCTTCTTTCAAGTGAAAACCATGGTTGATCCTATTTGCAAATATTTGATCTTTTGGGTTTGTTGAGTCCCTTTACGGTCAGCATGAAAATATTTCTTTAGAGTTTGTGGCTAAAGCGGATTTCTTGGGATGAGCCTTTATCATCTGAACTGCACTAGTCTTGGTCCCAAATTCAAAATCAGTTTGGACATTGGAACAATATCCGAATCTCTAGTTTTATCTTCAACTTTTCAGACAAACCGCAAATTCACGGCTTCAGTGACGCGAGTGAGTTAGCATATTCCGCAGCGGTTTATATCCACACACGAGTGTATGGAACGATTAGAGTAAACCGCTCAACTGCAAAGTATAAAGTAGCACCAATACAGCAAGGGAGTTTGTCACGGTTGCAGCTATGCGGAGCACACCTACTCGCAAAATTAGTAACAAAGGTTCTCAACACATATGAAATCAAAGTGATCCCCGTCTGGCTATGGATAGACTCGACGGTGGTATTGTCATGGTTATCCACTCATCCGCGAAAATGGAAAACCTACGTAGCCAACCGTGTGTCAGCTATTCATCAACTATTACCTGAATCAACTTGACGATATGTGAAGGGAACGGAGAACCCAGCAGATTTATCAACTCGTGGAAATCATGCTGATAGGTTGGTTGACAGTAATTTGTGGTGGAAGGGTCCAAGGTGGTTGAGTGAAAGCGAACATCAATGGCCATTAAAACCAACACGAAGCGAAGATCTACAGGAACTACGAAACATAGAAGTCAGATCAATGCATGCAATGGCAACCCCGGTGAACAATCACCCATACCAGGAGTTACACGGCCGTATGAATAACTGGTCTAAACTGTTGAGAAACATAGCCTACGTCATTAGATTTCTGCATAATTGCAAAGAGAAAACCATAATGATCGGGAATATCAGCATAGCAGAGATAACTAATGCAGAAATGGAACTTATCAAGTTTGTTCCAAAAAACGGAGCTGAGGTCGGACATAAAACCATTAATATCAGGCAGCGGAATAGAGTTAATTTCAAGGCTTGCTTCACTTGCACCATTCATTGATTCAGAGGCCCTGTTGAGAGTTGATGGACGCCTTGAAAATGCGTCTTGCTCATATGAAATGAAACATCCAATAATACTACCTAAACATCACACAATAACTAAAATGATCGGTAAGTCTTGATTTTTATATTTCCTCTGATAACTTTAGAATGAAGATGCTGAACACATCTACTTAGCCAAACATCCTAACTTTGAGACAAACACAATATTTTCTGGAAACATTAATCAAAATAATTAAAATAATTATTTAAAAATAACAAAAAAAAACGGAAAAGTTACGCAAATAAAATTTAATACCATTTTGAGATGAGGAAAAACCAAAAAAGAATCTCCTGTATCTTTTCGCAACGAATATGTTTGTTATGGTTTGCTTCTAATTTACATATATCTGAAAAAAATATTAACATTGAATCACAAAAAAAATCGTAAAAATTATGAATTTCCCGGAAAATCACCATATAACCAAAACAAAAACCTTGAAACTTGATTATTATTTCTCTCCGTATCTCTCCGCCCTGATTTATATTTTTTTATTGTTCGACTGTTATCGTTTTATTGCCGGAATGAGATTTTAATACATTAAAAATTTGTATGTACACCGAAGATGTACCAGAACGTAGTTGGAAATAAAAATATGGCAAAAAAAATCAAAAAAAAAACTGACAAAAATTTTGGGTGCACAATACCGGGGACGAACGTTAAAAATCAAATTTCGATTTTCCTTTTCATATACAAACACAATTCAATTTCCATATTTGAATTATTTACGTTTTAATTAAGAAAACAGGAAAATGCAATTTTTATTATTTGAAAATATTAAATACGACGTAACGAAACAAAACAACAAAAAAGAAACGTGACGAAAAAAGTTAAGAATAAAAATAAAAAATTTCGAAAGGAAAAATTGGAAAATGAAAAAATTAAAAATTCATAAATACATTTTAAAAGTGAGATTGGAAAATGAAATGAAAATTATTATTATTATTATTTTAGAAACGCGATGGAGATGGTATTGAGTCCAATGACTTGTAATGTTGCAGATTGGAGGCTGGTTCTTAGGACTAGTTTTGTTTCCCCATTTTCTGTTACCGCTTTTAAAAATCATAAACACTGTTCGTCGTCCAACCTTTATTGTACTGCTTACAATTTGCAGTTAGCATAGTCCTTTTCTATGTCATCGGTGGTCTTCCGACTATTTCCCTTTTCTTGCGGGTTCTAATTCTAATGCCAATAATTATAATGTCACTTAATGGCTTTGAAAGTGTTTGTCCTATATATCTCCATTTTTGATTCCTAATTTTTTCCGCTATATCAAGTTGCCTTGTTTGCAGGAGGCGCAGAAAAAGCGTATTTGTTTCTGACCTTGTGAAGCATATTGCATGTAATTTTCGCCTTGTTAATCCTTTGACTTATGTCTACGCGTATCAAATTTTGTGTTCAATCTTATGACTGTGATCTTTCTGATGTTGATTTTAAGCTTTCTGGTTCCAATTCTGTTAGTATTTTAGCTTTCTCCTACATTCCGGTGTACTTGTGTATTATCAGACATATATCATCTACAAAATCATGATTATTTGCATTTGCAGAGACATTTTGCAGAGATGAAAGAGATTTTCAATTTACTTACACGTGATCTAATTGGTTTGTTGCTCTTCTATCTGGCGACATCCAAGTGCACTTGGATACTTTTTTGTATGGAAACTTGATACCTATAGAAGACATATTTGTGGCACAATAATCGATAAGTTTAGTTTCGTTATTATTTCTAGTTGACTGTAATGCTACTTTATCTGAGGCTGATGACCTGCCCATATTTTCGGTTCCAATTTTTGTGTTGGAATCTCACTAGACAGTTTACATATAATGTGCACAAGATATGGTTTTGTGAAAATGTATGGATATTTTATGGCCGTTTTTATCCAGATGTCAAGAGCTTTTGACTAAGGTATCAATCATCATAATTTTTTTACTGATGTCCGAAATCAATGTTCAACATAGGAATTAATCTAGCAGCTGAAACCAATAATGATACCTATCCTATTTCGACAAAATCAAACACAAAATTTATCCGTACACTTAAGTTGTGACTTTACAACATCTGCGCTATCTGGGCACCAGTTTTCCATCATACTTTCATAACGTTGCTTGGGTTTTGAAAAATGCATCAAGCATTACCTAACTACTTCTTAGAGCATTTGGTTCACGGTTTTGTTAGATTAACATATCCTGGCAAACTCATTCAACTGCGTTGCATGGGCTATTTTACGATATGTTTTTTACCGTTACTAGTCATTCCAACAACCACACTCCTTGAATAGACTGATAGAGTAAAAGAATCCTTAAACATACATTGAAGGGATTTAAACTATTAACTTGCAGATATGCCAGTTTTATTTAAGTTTCCTTCAAAGATTAAATAAACATTACAAATCAATTGAATTAACCGTTTTACGAAAATTTAATTTATATACACTTTATTTGACATAAAACTTTAAAATTAAAAGAAATTTTAAATTTAATTTCTAATATCTAAAAATAGATTTTAAAAAAATTGATGAAAGATTACAAATCAATTAAATTAACCGTTTTATGACGAATACGTCATATAATCACCGAAAATCTAAATTATATACACTTTATTTGGCGCAAATATTCAAAATTAATACAAATTAGATTATCCTTTTTTTAAACTTTATAAAAATGAAATAATGAACTTGGCTTTGATAAAAACAAAGAATTCAATACATCTTGTTTTATATATAAATTATATAGCGAGAAGATGGCAGGCGGAATATTTCATCATGATGAACCGTTTCGATGACGTTATAAACATTGTAAAAAAAAATAATTGGAAGAAATAAAAAAAAAATAAATAAATGAATAAAAAAATAAAAAAAATAAAAAATAAAAAAAAATATTAGGGCCATTTAATGAGGTCATAATACTTAATTGAGATCCGGTTGTTATTAGATCATCTATGGTTAGTTTTGAATTTCTTTCAATATCCTTATCGATGCCTGAATTAAGAACCTAATCAAACTGTTCTCCAATATGAAGTGGATTTCCTTGGTCTGCACCATTTATAATAATTTCACAATCTTCAATAAGCTGGATATTTTTAATTATTTTGACTGCTGCAGTTATTTGTTTGGTCTTTATATTTTGGCTTTTAACATTAAATTTAGGTAATTGAGAGTTTCTGGGTTTTGGTGGAAGTTTACTAAATTGTAATCTTGAAAATGTTGTGAACAAACAAAAAAGTAATTTTTTGTAATTTTTTGTAATTTTAGAGACTATCTTGAAAATTCGTATAACTTAATTCGTATAACTTCATGCCACCTTTTTTAACAATTTGTCAGTTGATCAATTATGTAAAGCTGTTTGTTTACCTTAACACAACGTGGAGTATTGAATGGCATCGAACAAGCTTTATTACTTTTATGTTTCCACTTATTTTATATTAATTTAAAACATGTTAAAACATGTTTTCCAAATGACTTGATCACTTTTCGCTCTAGTTCTTAAATGTACCACTAGATAACTTGTGATTTTTTCAACTAAAAAAAAATTATTAATTCAAAATACCACAGCCTTCGTCTACTTTTACAGTAGTAATGATTGATAAAGGAAAAACAAGGCTGAAAGTGGAAATCCCTAATGCAAAGTAGTGTGCAACAAGGATAGATACATGATTAAAGATATGCTGTTGTTTCGCTTTGTACTGACATGCAATGGCCGGTATACACTATATATATATATATATATATATATATATATATATATATATATATATATATATATATATATATATATATATATATATATATATATATATATATATATTTATATATATATATATATATATATATATATATATATATAAATATATAAATATATATATATATATATATATATATATATATATATATATATATATATATATATTTATATATATAAATATATAAATATATATATATATATATATATATATATATATATATATATATATATATATATATATATATATATATATATGTGTGTATATATATATATATATAAATATATATATATATATATATTTATATATATATATATATATATATATATATATATATATATATATATATATATATATATATATATATATATATATATTTTGTTGTTTCGAATGCCGTTTTAGCATACGAAGTTTATCATTCTTATGTTCTTTTTCTATGGTAGCACTATACTTTGAAAGGTTTGTATCATTATTATGTTAGTTTTCTTGGTACAGCCTCCCAACTTTTTTTAATTTTTATTTATTTTTTAATTATTATTACAACTTATTTATTATAAGTCATCTATCAATTTTTCTATTAATTTAATTCTCATTTGTTGGGATAAAGCCAAATGGCTAGTCGCAATAATTTTGATTTGTGATCACTAGATCTGTTGGTTTGGTTCTCTATAGAATAGAGAAGCGTTTTGTCTGGACTGTTCGCCATCGAACAGTCCAGACAAAACGTATGCATGTAGCACTCTTGATTTCCGAATTTCATAATACTGTTTTGGAAGGTATCGATGTAACCTTGTACTCTAATCCTTTGTGCTATACACGATCAAATGGTTGCGCTACATCCAAGAAGAGGCTTGAACATATCTTTTTCGTTTCTAGAGTACGTTCTATAATATCTGTGATTCTATTCTATTTTCTCTGAATCCAAAATGATAAGCAGGTACAAGAATATTATCCTCTATTATAGGCTTTATTCTTTTCAGAAGCAGTTTTTCAAATATCTTTGGTATATAGTAGAGATAAAGGTCTAAATGACTTTTTATCGTTACTGTTTTTGTTTGACTTTAAAATTATAAACACTTCTGCTATCTTCCACTGCCTTGCAACATATCTTAATCTAAACACTGACTTGATTATGTGTAGATGTTTGTGTATTGCTTTGTCTGGTAGTTCTTTTATAATTTGCCCAGTTATTAAATCATATCCAGGAGCTGTTTTGGATTTTTTTTATTTCCTCTGTTTTTTTATATTATTTAATGAAAATGGCAGTTCCCCCTCTTGCCCTTTCTTTGTTTGGTTCTTGATTTTTAGCAATTTCTGCAAATGATGCGTTACCTTGTAGATTGTATAGTCCCTTTTTATTCGGTTGGTTTGTTGTACCAGGGTTTCTTTGATTTTGCTAAGAATTTCTTGCACGATTTTTAATTTTTTGTAATTCTTCAGCTACTTCCCAATCACGGTAATTTGCGAGGTGTTGCTCCTTACAATTTATGAATCATGTTGCTGCAGTATTTCTATCTAATGTACACATCCTCGTAGAGTCGTAAGATGCTTACTAGCACATTTGACACATATTGCGTCACGCCTGCAATATTTCTGGGTATGATTATAACTTTGACATTTTCTGCATTGGACTATCTTTGAAGTATTCTTCCTCATTGGCTCTATTCTGATCTTTATCGCTTTCAGCTCTGTCTTTTTTAATAATATTGACAGCATCCTGAATGTCTAAACCTTTATGCTGTAACTCAGCTATTATGTCATTGCTTTCAAAAGTATGATGTAACCTTCTAGCCATAACCTTAATTGGTCTAGTTTGCTTATCTTCATAAGTATACCACTGTAACTTGTCAGCGTTAAGCTTCATGGTTAGTGTACGACATGTTTCTACGGCTGGTACATTTACCTTCCAGACGACATTGTTTAATGCAATGATTTACTTGCTTGTAATCCTTATCCGTGTTAGTTTTCATCAAGGTATATTGATAGTAGGGTAGTCTTTGACACCAACTATATTAATAGGTGGTGGCTAATCTATCTTCTTTGGTTAGGATCTTTAACTGAGTTGTTGCATTACTTGCTCAATATTTTCTGGTTACTTTTGATTTTCATCAAAAATTGTCTTTGTGAGCTTGCTTTTTTCAAAACCCTTTTTTTTTCTACGTTTATTGTTCCTCTATTTTGAGGCTTTTTTGTCACCAGTGTTCACTGAGAATCACTTTTGGATTTCTTACCCGGATAGATTTCTCGCTCGAGTTCTTCTTCATTTGTGTGATATTCGATGCTATTCTTATTTACATGTCGACCAGCTTGAATGATGCGTTTCAGGTCTTTGTTTTCTTTTTTTAATATGATAACTCCATTATTCAGCTTTGGCACCATTTCTTATATAATCTTTAAACTTGCTTAGAGATTTCCGTTTTCACCCTCTATGTAGTTTTATATTCATTATATTTTCTTGATGGATACGGAATAATCTTCCTAATATCTCCTAGGAATTGCATTTTTTATTTGTTGGAGATCTCAAGATTTTGTTACCTCTCAAAATGGGTTCTCGTTTTCCCATGTAAAATTTACTCTTACTGCATCCAAGTTTGCCACAGAAATAGCAGCACTTGTTGTATTATCAGTTTCAGCTGCCAAGTGCACTACTGCTGAAATTTTGCGGTCATTGGATAACGACGATTGACAGCCCGCTTGGGCACTCTTTCCAGCCGCCGGGACTGGGTCTTCGTTCCCTGCATCGTACGTTTCTTCTTATTAGTTTTCTCCATTATGGATAATTTTGTTCTGGGTTTCCCACCCATATACTGATGACAAAAATAAATTTGTCATTGCATTCAGTCATGCGCTAATCATTTCCAGTTACGACGTCTGGGTTATTTCATTAGGAACTAGCCAATCAGTGCCTATCCTGCCGATCAGTGGTTATACTTTTGGCGTTACAGGATGCAGCGCGAGTAACTTATACAACCGTCGCAGCCCCACAACTGTGTTTCTTAGGTCCTTATGGACCTTAGCACCTGTTGGTACAGTAACAATTTGTTTTATACTGATAATAGCTATGCTTAGCTATATTTTGGTAAAAACTATGGTGATAGTTAATAGTTACAAGCCCAATTCGCTACATTTTTGTACATTTACTTATTTCATAACAGGCTTTTTATAATTATAATGTTGTCGCCAATAGCCAGAATCACAGTATCGTGAGCAATATATGACTCTGCATTATGGAACTTCTGCTGAACCTTGAGCTTAGAGTATTCCTATTCATATTTCACTCAAAAGCGTCAGTCCTCAATATACGGCTTTATGATCATAATACAATTGTTTTGGTAAATCTATCTGAAGTTTAAAGTGCGATCCCGTGTGCCACACTTAATCGAATGCCTCCGAAATCCCCTTGGTTTCCATTTCTAACATTGACTGCCGTTTTCTGTTTGCCGCTGATCAAGATGTCTGTAAATTAATTTTCATTTTTTTTAAAATTGCAATCGCTGGTTTGACGAAGAACTGCGCTCTGATAAGAACAAAGTCAAGCGTCTACGAAAAAATGCTTGAAAAAATTCAAACACAAAGAAAATTCTTTGAGTTATTTTCGGTTTCAAAGCACGCGATGGTTTTTTAAACAATTGCATCGATCAAAATACCGTCGCTTTATCAATGGTGCTGAAGATGGAATGAAAAACGTTCCAAAAAAGATATTATCAATTTTTTAAGTTAGGTGTAATTGAGTCGGATATTTGCGATCTATTTTTCAAAATTTATTGGTCTAATTTCTTGTTTTTCGCACAGTCTGCAAAGAGTCTGTCATCAGTTCAATATATTCTCTCAATGTATTGGGAATTTTGATCTATTAATTCCCGAAAACCTCTGATTTAGTTCATTTAATTATGTTACGTGAATGCATTCAGTCATTAATATTGCCTTTGGAGCTATATTTACTAGATCACTTCAGTCATTTTTCTATTTTGTGATTTTACGCTAAAAAACGTGAGTAGGATTATTATTCCACAGCAGCATGATATTTGTCGTTAGCGAGTTTCTTTCTAATTGGCCATATTCCAGAACTTTTCCAAAAAATCATTTTAAAACCCCATTTTCTTCCTACGTATCGAATTCCATCAAAATCGGTTAAGAACTCGCCAAATTCCTCCCTAATTATCCATATTCCAGAACTTTCCTAAAAAAAACATTTTAAGTTTAAATCACATGTCGAATATCCTGTTTTGAAATATTCAGTGTTGTACCATATCTTGTTTTGTACCTTATCTCGTATTGAAATATTCAATTTTGAAATATACAGTTTTGTACTTTATCTCGTTTAATCTTTAACTATTAAATAAATAATAATTACAATTATGAAATAATGAACAAACTTGGATCGTTGGTACTAAATAAATGAATAGATGGAATCAAACGACGTTAATTTCAAGGTTCTGGTGATTAAAGTGTCAATTTTGAATTGTGAATGTGTCGTCTATCAGAACAATAGCTTTAGGCCCCATAATCGAAATAATAATTATTATAATGAAACTTTTCACAGGTATAATCTAGATGGATAACATTTAAGTAACAATCTTTCACTTTGAAACAAAACTCAAAAACGACAAAATACCGACTGTCATAGAAAAAATGCTTAAATACCGAATGTCCGAATCTACAAATATCTGCTCAAAAATGTAGACAACAATTTTCTTCACAAAAGTTTAAACAGCGGTAAAATGTGTGATTTTTTTTTGTTAAGTGATATCTTTATGTCGTTATGATCAATCAAACTTAAATGTCTCCATATATTTATGATAACGTTTGAAAAAAGATTTTGTCCAATTTACAAATATATAGAAAACTAAATATATTTAAAAGTTTAACTTTAATACTAACAGATGGCAACTAACAGTTTTTCCATGGATTGACTCATGTCAACTACTCTTCAAAGAGTCGAGTAGCGCCTAAATGTAGACACGGGTGTTTTATCGATGTCCTTGATTGACAATAAACCTCAATCTAGTAAAAAAAAAAAAATTTCGATTAATTTCATGTTATTTTGACTAAATTGAGAGTGTGACCGTACACCAGCGAACTCCAAATCAAACATATATTTATATACAGATAGCGTATTTTTCAATTTACAAATTTTGATGAGTTTTTATTTTTTATAGGTAAATGATTTTTTATGTACTCACGTACGGTATTTTTAGTTTGATTTTTTCATAAAAATTTTTAATTGGAATTTAATTGGTTTCCAATTTTATATATTTTCAGTACATATACGAAGCTGTATAGTTTTCAATTTGAGTTCGTTTATAAAGTTTCAAACGAATTCACCTTGAAACTAACCTTTACCATACTTCTTTCAAATCGTACAATGGATAAAAAAAAAAAAATTTTAATATAATTTAACCCGCCGTCTAAATGTTAACAAACCATTACATTCCATATAAATATATATTATCTCCTTTACAATGTCCCATACCAGCGCCCGCCCGTTAACATTCAATTCGCATTCCACCCATTAAACAAAATAAGATATACTGTATGCGAGTGTACATAATACACGGAGAGAAAAAAATAAAAGCTCACAGCAAACAAAAAAGCACATCTGTTACACTCACAATAATTTTATTCATGACATTGCTTATTTTCATTTCTTATTGTTTGTTTCTTATTATTTTATTTTACTGTTATCAAACAAAATTTTATGTATACATATATACAGTAATCCTACCGATAAACGTTCTTTCGTTTCGTTGTTGCCGGTTTACATCACCCTGTTTAATATTCATTCGTTCAAAGTGTTTTTCAATTGTCTGCAACCAATACAGTTCAATAATTAAAAGTCGAGAGAAACAAATCATATTGACACTTGTCGAACGTTTATTGATGCAGCGCCACAGCGGTAAATATTTAAACCATAAAATACCAAAAAGTGACCGTTCATACACGTTTGTGTTTTCCAAAATTTTCGACGGTAAAATTCAATTTGTTTCCAAGTATCTAGCGATGGTCGATTTGTTAGATGAGGTATTGGCAATGCATTGAGTGGAAAAGCCCAATTAAAAAAGCCCCAGTATCAGGCCATCGATGCCGTCAAAGCTGAAAGTGAGTGGTTCTAGCGATCGAGAGTTTAAAACTGCACAGATAAAACTTTGCAAGTTTTACACCTGCTTTATACAGGCCACCAATATGAGGGGTACCTAGCGGTGTAAATTTCTACTCTTTCTGATCTCCTTTTGAACAAAACTTTTGAAGCAGACCATAAATGATTGTGAGCTCAGATCGGAGGTCAATTCTAGGTAGATTGCTTTTGTCACGACCAGATGGTTTGCCATCAATTAGATACTCCTACTCTTTAGAAAGAAGGTGATGTGATTACACGGGCCAGTGGTAGATCTCCCATTGATTGTGCCATATAAGAGACGATTGGGCGAAAACATTCTTTGGATTATCAAACAATCTTCTTGCAGAAAGTAATATTATAAAGTAGCTAATAAGACTGGAAAATGGCTGCTTACATCGATCGTGGACCGGCATGCAACAGCTGCCTGTGGTAAAAGGTAATTAATGTTATCGTAAAGTGGCGATCATTTGATACTGAAATTGGGTGCTTTGATGTGGCGTATTAAAGACGTCCTGCATCCCGAAATTACTAGAAATAGCAAAAACGATGCTCAGACCGGTGCTGTTTTACGATGAAATGTGCTTACAATTCTGATAATGGTTAACAGTACTAGGTTTATTTATTACCGTTTAAGCTGGGGTCCTGTAAATTGGAATTTTGACTTGAATTTTAAGCGTAGAATATATGCTATGTCACGTCAAAGTTTTCGAAAGTCGTTAGAAATACCGCAGGTCATCTGGTAACGAGCTGCGAATATAAAACACTGCTCCATCTGTTGATTTTGCTCCTGTTAGCAGATTATCCACGTAGACATCTTTTTCACATTTTCTTCGATTAGTATAGTACCTTTATGATCAAGGGCTAGCTGTTTAAGATATCTAGTGACGAGAAATGACGCTGAAGAGGTCCCATACGTCACAGTTTTTAATTTGAATGTTGATAATGATTCAGCAGGAGAGTTTCTTCGCAATATAAGTTAAAATTTCTGATGGTCTTCGTTAATTCGAATTAGCCGATACAACAATATCCGCACTAAACGCATGTGACCGGAAACGAAGTAAAATTGAAAACAGATCATTCTGAACCACTGGACCTACCATCATTATCGAATTGAGTGATTTCCTTTCTGTTGTTTTGGCGAATCCATCGAACACCACTCGTAATTTCGTTGAAAAACTGTCTGGTTTGACCGGACATAATGATGCGGGAAGTAAGAATTAGGGTGATTGATGGTTTCCGGTGAACTTTGGTTCGTTGTGCATACGATAAGTTTTAGCATTGAAAAAGATGTACAGATCGTCCATTGTTGGCAGGAAGGTTGATGAAGTGGTATTGTTCTATTTAATTTTTGTGTTAAGTTTTGAAACCATTAAAAAGGATCCACAAGGCCCAGCAACTTATTAGAGTTTGGTCTATCAAAACATATGTACGAAAATTACGTATGTACATGCGGTTTGCTAATAAAATTCGGTTTGTCGAACCTTTCCTTCCGAATTTATCGTGCAACTTCATAATTATGATCAGAAACCTTGCAGCTGCTACGGCACCAGCAGCGTTACCACAAAGTGACAATTTACGATATTGCAACTTAGTGCGTTTACTTTGGGACGGATTATCGTGTATAATGGCAATGGTACCAATAAATGATGTTCCTTCCAAGTATCTGCCACTAAACGCTGGGAGCTCTAATGCGTTGGAAGTTTAGCGCTAAACTTTACAGTAAGCAAATTTAGTGGATTTGTGTCAGTTGCTTACGCCATATCTCTTCAAGGTCGGGAATAATTGAAATATATAACTCTTCAATATTAGTGCGTGTAGAACAAAAAGACTGTATTTTATCATAAAATCTTTTATGACCTTGACATTTATGAATAAATAGGCCTTATAATCTGAATTGTTCGACACTTAGCATCTTGTAGAAATACATTTAGAAGTAACATATTTTGGCTTTTACTATCAAGTATCTTCTAAAAAATAAAATTAACTAGACTCGTATCCAGCCAACTGACGTTTTTATTATTGAAAAAAATTTACGCTTTCCTTAAATTTTTACGTTGAATTTACTCAAAAAAAATTCAAAAAGTAGTCCCTTTGGTTTTTGGGACTAATATTTAATCAGAAAGCATTTGACTGTGGAAGTATCCACACTTGGTGAAAATGCCTTCGAGTGTATCCATCTCTACTCCAGACAGTTGCTGAATACCCTGCGGCTCAAACGACTAAACAAATAAGGTGACTTATTAAGGTGACTTCTGGGAATGACAGGATATAATAAAAGATTTATAGTACATTACTCGACTCTGGCATCCCCAATAAGTGACTTATTGAAGTAGAGTGTTCATCCGAAGTAGACTCAACAAGCACAAGACGAATTTAGTAGGCTAAAGTAGTCGTTGATATCAGCACCGGCTTCGGTTAATCCAAACTCTAAAAGAATAGCAGTGTGCTATTCCAAAAAAGTGGAGAGGAGGAACGTCCAATAACTTATATGTTAATCTTATTTGTAACTACAGTCACGCAATTTTGGTATAGAGCATAAGAAATGTACATAGAAAAATGTTCCTAATAGTCGTTCGAAAGTAAATGTTGAGGTAATTAAGCTGTTAACCATAATGAAGATCTCTATCCACCGATTCCAGCAAACGTCTTTTTTATAAAAGTCTTCGGTTAAAATTAGGAGATTCATCCCGAACTGGAAATTTAAGTTCCTCAGACGTTTCTTCAAAGTGATTTCACCTATCATACTGCAATTAAATAGCTTCGCTGTTTTCTTTAAAATGATGTGTGGATTAAAAAATTAGCAGATAATCGGAAAACATGCTTTCCCTTTTTAATTCGGCTAATTTTTTCGTCTCCTCATTATGGGAACTATACTTTATCATAAAACCTTTTTTCAATACTCTGTGAGTTCAGCCAACTATTTTCAATGACGTGTAAACGTTTCGCCTTAATTGTTACTCACTTAAAAAATTAAATTTGAAGAATTCATGACAATAAATTGTGAAATATTTAGGAAAATTAAAATGTTTCAAAAACTTATGATAGTTAGTTAGCCTCCCAAAAATGTGAAATATTTATAGAAATTGAAAAATTACTGAAATTCTCAAAAACTATTGATGGATAGCTTATCAAAATTGTGAAATATTTAGGCAAACTAGAATGTTCCCACCTTTGGGGATTTTCGGCCCTAAAATAACTCACATGTATTTAAACACAAATAAGCATTTGTGTGATCCTTTCACAGTCAAATCCTTTCTGATCCAATATTAAACCACCAATATTAAAACATTTTTAGTCACAAAAAACCAAAGGGACCAGTTTTTGCAAATTTTTTGGGTAAATTCAACGTTAAAATGTAAGGAAAACCTAAATTACATAATCAAGATATCGTGCTTTCTTTAGCATAAACTTACTTTTACCTACATTTATAGTGAGTTTTGGCACCCTCAAAAATCTCACTGCTTCATTAAGTAAATTCCTTATAACTGGTGATAGATCTCTAACCCAATTTATTCTTTGTGTTCTCTACAGTCACACACTGGTGAACTATTTCTGCAATTCCCATAAAATATTGGCCAATAAATTTATTCTGCAAGCCCGCTCTATGGTTCTACTTATTAAGTTTATACTTTTCCTACCAGTTTCATCAAGAAGAGAGTAATCCTGCGGATCCTCATCTGTTGTCTTAGTTTTAAACCGCTGGATGATTGTTTGCAATAAAAGTCTCAATTATACAGAATCATACGTTTTCTGAAACTCCCAATATCAGTTCAAAGTCGTAGCTTTTAGGAGCACCCTGAATTTGACGGCTAATCGTTGTTCACTTAATTCAATATCTATAGCCATGCCATGTTTATCAGTTCATCAAACTGTTTAGGATGCCGACTAATTTTATTTGATGGACATATATGCCTGCCAAACTGATCTCTCGATGCACGGATTGTGGCCTTACAAGATTAAAAAACTAGGTCATTAGGAACTAGGTCAAGGGAACAAAATACAAAATTCCATTCATTTCAATTGAAAATAGTCGAAATTTATAAAGTGGTAATAGGAAACTAAGATCCATAAATTAGCACTTATGGTTTCAAAAAAATGAATTGACAGTGGTACAAAAAAAAGCCGCTCCATCTCTTCAAAGTAGAACTTTAAGTGAATTTAAAAAACAATGTGCAATAATGGTTAAAAATTTGTTCATTCTTTAGTGTCTGTAAAAAGAGCTATCCAGTCAGCTACAGAGGGTGCAGTGTATATAAAAAAACTTCAAATACGCAGGTTTTCTCTGCTCAGAGAAGAAGTAGTGAAGAAGTTGTAGTCCGCATAACAATCGAATCCAATATCAATCAAAGTTTTGAAGGAAATCGTCCTAAAGAAATCAATTCAACGGGCAATTGTTACAGGAACAAATGGCGTTGAATATTTAAATTTTTAGAAGTATTCGAATGATAAAACATCAAATCATTTTCCATGTTAGTTATAAATAATCCACTTAGGTATGTAACTCTTGAAAGCGCTACATATAATAACTGATGGTACAGAGTTAATTTTCTACCAGAGAAAATTGAATTCGCTTAACCATCATCTTTTGATTTTGGGCTGTAATTGTAGCACTCCGCTTAATATTGGATGTCAACGAATTTTTTAGCTCATCATTTTTAATTTTTAATATGAGCTTTATATTTCAATCAAACCGTCAGACCAATTCTTGGGTCTGTCAATTCTAACCACAAACGATGTTCAATATAACGAAGAAATTATCTAATTTTCAAATCATCCAGTAGATATACATATAGCCCGACAAACATATGTTTGTCGATATTATATGTAGATATTTTAGTAAATTTTTAAATTATATTTAGCAAGTAATATTCAGTGTTTGCCGGTTAATCCTTAAAAAAATTCTTTAATAGATTTGTGGATTAAATTCGGCAAGATTTTTTCATTTCTTTTATAACTAAGGATATTAGAAATAAAATCTAATATCCCCAAATTTTTATTGAACACTAACTTGGTTATATCTGAAATTATTGTTTAGATAATTAAATTAGAACCAAATAATAAAATAATGCGAGTAATTTATATACTTCTTTCGAGTCCGCTTCGCCCAGTCCAGGTAAATTTTTTCAACAACGAATACGTAAAAATATCTTCCATGGATATTTTTTACGCTGTCATTTATTGGCGACTTAAAATCATTTTTTTTTTTGAGCCTTATAACCTAAAAACGGGAATGTAATTATAAAATATTATGATAATGTTTTTACTTCACTCTTTTCAATGGCGAAGAAAATGATATAATGATCTAACTACTTGTTCCATGAACTCAGTGTTCTCCAATAATTATTTGTTAAACTCTTCAATCTCGGTTACTGAAGTTATTGGGAAACTCGGCATGATGAATTCAACATCTTTTACCAAAGCTTAATTCTTTGGAAATTGCTTTTTTACTAGCGATACGGGTGCAGAATCCATCTCATAAATGTAATCTAGCTTTTTTTCTGTTTGTGACATTGAAATAGATATTTGACTTATTTTATTTTACTAATATTTTTATAAAATATTGGTTCAATATGTTTATAAAACATATTTTGACCTGCGATGGTATCGTCTGCCTTATCGCGTTTTCTGCTAACCCAGACCGGAATGAACCTGAGGAAATGGAGCTCAAACTCAACCAAATTGTTAACCAAATTCAACAAAAATGTACAATTTGAAACATTCATTAGCTTCAACCAACCCCAGTAACAATACTAGTGCCTTATTATTAGCTAAACTAATGTGGCACGTCAGTCACAATTTAAAAATTCCAGATGACCGAATGTATGTGTGAACAGTCTCTTGCCTAGTATTCGATTGGTTGTCAGATGTTCCACAAAGATGGAAGGTGTATGTAGTTAACCGCACTAGTAAAATCCTAAAAATACTGCCGCGGGAACGTTGGTTTTGATTGTGGTGGCATGGTCCAGAATTTGTGTTATCATCACAAAAGAACTGGTCAAAAATTGACCGACGACTCAACGTGGAATCAATGGAGGTAAGAAAGCAAATATTAACAGTGATATGTCAACAAAGCTTAGAGCAGGGTTTCATATACGAGTTGCAAAAGAAATACTCGAGCTTCAACAAATTTATTGTAATATTAGCATATGTTTGCCGCGCGATCAACTTTTGGATTAAGAAATCAGTAGTAGAATCAAAGGGTTTCTTACCAAGGCGCAGAGATGTCGAAAACTACTAAAAGAGTTATTAAAGTGCTGCAACACAAATACTTCAAGGGAAGTCAATTAACAACACTCGATCTAATCGTTGATGAAGTCGGAATACTATGGGTTGGAGGGAGAATTGAGAATGCACCAATAACTATGGACCAGAAACATTCAATTATCCTACCGTCTCATGATCCAATTGTAACAAAGTAAATCATTGAAATACATGATCTTTCAAACTTGCATTGCGGTCCATCATTCTTGTTGCATACGAAACGTTGGAGGTATTGGATAATAGGTATCCGAAAAACCATCCAGGGCATATTACGAAAATGTGTGCCATGTATTAAGCAGGAACCAAGGTTAAGTCAGCAAAAAATGGATGAATTGCCTCGTGAAAGAATTTAACTCGTAAAGTCATTTCAGCGAATAGGGGTAGATTTTTTAGACCACTACAAACCTATTTAATCCATAGACGTGGGCTAAAAAGTCGAAATGCGTATGGTTGTGTATTCGTCTGTATGTGTACGAAGGCGTTACACATAGAAATCGTAACCGATTTAATAATAGAAGCATTCCTGGGCGCATTTGACCAATTTGTGGCTAGACGGGGTCCCGTAACTGACGTTCATTCAGATAATGGGTCAAACTTTCGATGTGGGTGGGGTTTGGGAAGCCGGGGTTAAGTCAATAAAAACACACCTGAAGAAAGTCACCTGAGATAAAGTCTTATCAATGGAAGAACTACATATTAGTAACTAATACTTATTAGTTCAAATTGAAGAAATGCTGAATAAAAGGTCCTTGTATAGCAGTGGTCCCGAAGTTTAAGATGAACTCACGCCATTACATTTTTTATTGGGTACACATTGGGTTACATTACCACCACATAAAGCTAGCACCATATCATACATTAGGTCATCACATTGGCAAGCCGGCCAAAAGATGTTGTCCATACCTTGCAAGAAAGATGGAAATAGAAAACGGATGAAGCAAACCTGGATATTGTACAAATTGTTCTAATTAAAGAAGATAATCCGTTGCTTAATTGCTGGAGACTGGGCAAAGTTACTCAGTTACATACTGGTACAGACGGAAGGGTCCGTCTTGTCACGTTAAAAACTATGAACGGCGAAATTCAACGAGTTATTCATAAATTATGTCCATTGCCAATAAATTAGTGTCCAACCATAGTCACCTAAATTGCCGTCATTGCGAACCGTCATAATAGTAGCAAAATCATTATATCCAAGTTTAAATAATCCAGACGAATCTACCGAAGATATCCTTACTAAATCTAAGGAAAAATTCAATCGCGGACACACACTTTGACATTTTACACACAACGAACCAGATATTACCAGTTAAATCAACAAGGCGCAGGATGTCTAATATTCAAATCATCCAGTAGATATACATATGTTGTTGTTCGGCGAAGTAAATAAAAGAAAATGTTATTAGTATCATTCAAACGTCACTTTAATATATAAATTCTTATCTAGTTTCATCCAGCATATTAGGTTGAAAATCAAATGTATGTGTAAATGTAAACAAAAGTAATGTTAACTCAAATTAATGGTGAGTGCGTTTTATGGAATTGTTGGCTCAATTAAATCATTTACATAAAACGCACTCAATTTGAGCTATACCATAGATTTTTTTGACTGTCATTTTGCATAAAACATAAATCTCTTATCATCAAACCTTTGAAAAGTCATTTAATACAGTCCATTTTCCCAGGGAATTATTCAGAAATAAACGTATGTACATAGAAAGAAAATACTCATACTAACAAAACATCAAAAAACAAAAAATAATTTAAATATTTGTTTTATCCTTTTCTTTCTTAGGGACTGTTCACACTAACTGCGAATTGCGAAATGCGAATAAGCTATTTTTAGAATTTTATGACATAAAAAATTATTAAATACAAAATGTTTTTCTATTTATGATACTCTTACATAAAAATAATTAATTGTAAACTAAATTTCTTTAAAAAAAAGATCAAAATAATGAAAAAAAGGAAATTCGTATTTAATATGTCATAACCCAAAAATTCGTTGTTGTAAAAATTACTTTCCACTCGCGTTCCACACAATTCCAGTAGCACGAATTTTGGTATTCGTACTAATTTTTCAAATCACAATTCAAATTCTATTCACTGTTTGTGATATCGTATTTTATCTAAATATTTTTTAAATTAATTTGCCTAAATATGAATAAATTACAAAAAACTGACTTTGAAGAAAAACTTATCACGGAGGTAAGTGTTCATCCGTGTTTATACAATAAAACCGATTCGGAATACAGCAACCGAAATAAGCGTAACAAAATATGGGAGGAAATTTCTCATTTGCTTTAATATCCAGGTAATGATTTATTTTATATTTATTAAGTAGTAAATAAATATTTCTGTATTAATTATAGAATTATAATTAATACAGAAATATTTATTTACTACTTAATAAATATAAAATACACAATGCAAAATTAAATGGAAAAATTTAAAGGATACATTTTTTCACTATGTTCGTATGGAAAGGAATAATCCTAGTGGCAGTGCAAGGGAAAAAAAATTAAATGGTTGCATTACGATGCATTACAATTTTTATTACCGTGTTTGGATGCACCAAGGTATGTAGTGTTACTAAAATAAATTGAATTACAATTTTATAATTCACGTGGTATAATAATATGCTGTTTCTTGTAGCACCATATCAAATTATGTGGGTAATACCGAAGAAGAGAGTAGCCATCACGCCGAAGCTTCTGAAGTTACCACAATAACAAAAAAAATAACAACAAAAGAAAAGAAACTAATGTGGAAGCTGTATTATTACAGGCCATACAGAGCTTTGATGAGAAGCAGCCTGAGGCCCGAACCATCATCTGAATCAAAATTATTCTTAGATAGTTTAGTTCCCAGGTTTGAACGACTATCCCAGTGGAAACGATCGTATATGCAATTCAAAATTCAAGAATTGCTACATCAAATTGAATTTGAATCAGTTGAATATTCTGAAAATACTTGTTAAATACATATATCTAAGAATAATTTTGATTCAGAAGCTGATTCTTTAATTGAATTTATGTGATAAATTTTATATGTACTGATAATTTATTTTTTTAATTTTGTTATTATTTAAGAATTTCTATGAATTACATACATATATAATTTCTGAATTATTTTTGAGAATATATATATATATATATATATATATATATATATATATATATATATATATATATATATATATATATATATATATATATATATATATATATATATATATATATATATATATATATATATATATATATATATATATATATATATATATATATATATATATATATATATATATATATAGTATTTAAATATTATAACTTATGTATATTGAGACATGTATTTATGTATATTTTTTTTTGATAAATGAAACGAATTAATATGTGACTTTTTATTAATGAATATTTTTTATTTATGCATATTTAATATTATTCTAATAACATATTGTTTTGCCATGGAACTTTGCCGGCATTTGAACACCATTCTGAAAAATGTTCCCGTAGTTCAAAAGCTGAAAATTTTCGGTCAGTGTGTAATAAATTGTTGTCTAAATTGGTATTTAATTCGAAATTTCGCTGAACTACAGGCATCCGCAAGAAATTATGCAATGTAACACATGCCGTTACAATTTATTTACAATTATCTGAGTTGTTTTCTATCCGTTTTAGTAATATACGCCAAGTTTGAGCACAAATCCCAAAAGCACTCTCTACTACACGCCGAGCCCGACTTAATCTGTAACCAATACACATGAAATAAACCAAGAAATTTGAAAATTTAAAAATAAACATCTGTACCTATAATTAAAATACTTTCTTGAATCGGTTAGGTTTTTGCCAGGAAATGGTCTTAAAATGGTTTCTTTCAAGCCAAAAGTCTCATCGGCAATTATTATATTTGGTACTTTTTCAGTTTGGTTTGGCAACGGTATATTATTTGGTAAATTAAGCTGTTGATCGTTGCTGAGCCACATTTTACCAAATGAAGATTGCGAGAATATAGTAGAGTCTGACATACTTCCATATCCTCCAATGTCAACCATAAGAAAACGGTAATCTGCATCTACTAGCGCCATTAATACTAGAGAAAATCTTTTTTTATAATTGAAATTTTGACTTCTGGAGTTCTTAAAAGCAAAAGCATCAATATGTTTGCCATCTAAGGCACCCAAGCAACTAGGAAAATTCCATTTTTTATAAAATTGTTTCCTAATACGAATCCAATCATTATCTTTTAAATATGGAATGGCAATTAGCATCAAAAGATTTTTGATGGATTTCAATGTTTGTATGACTATTTTGTGGACTGTCGAATGACCCAAGAAGAAATGTAAACCTAAATCCGTTAAAGTCCATCCCGATGCTAAAAATCTAATTAATAGTATAGTTTTGAAGTTATATTCGTTTCTAATTTAAAATTCTTATTATTATTGTGCGTATTCATTTCTTTACCTTAATGTAACAACCAGTTTTTCTTTCGGATGAATTGATTCTCTATAATTTGTAGCTTTAGGTTGTAAGGATGATTCCAAATATTTTAATATCTCCATAAATTTATATCTGTCCATCCGAAAATAAGTATAATACAACTGAGGATACTTTTCTAACTCCAACACTACTCGCTTGTAACATCCGGATCAGGCTTTATTTTTCAAATAAGGATGCACCCAAAATTTCCGTTTTTTCGATTGAATATAAATATAGGTGCAACATATAATCTTTAATTTTTGCAAGCGATCTTTATTTTTGATTATGACCATTGCAAATAGAACTTCATTTGTTTATTAAATGTCCAAAATAAATGATGTTGACATAAAAATTCGCTCGAGTTTAGTGTGCATCGAATTTGCGAATTCGCGTATGGAATATATTTGCAATTCGCGATTCGCGTTCGGTGTGAAAAGTCTCTTAAAGACTCTTTTTCTAACGCAAGAAGCATTTTTGTGACATAATTTTGTGACACAATTTTTAACGCTTTTTCATAGTTAGCGTGTTGTAAAAACATTTACAATGTTAAAACTGTTATTCCTATATGTTCGTTAGCCTAACAAAATTGTGAAATATTTAGGAAAATCAAAACTTTTCGAAAATTCTCAAAAATGCTGATAATAGCCTTTCCAATTTTTTAAATATTTGGAATAATTAGAAAGTTCAAAGCTCCTTATCAATATAAGCTTTACACAGTAAGCACAAATTGTTCCACGAGCCAGCTGGATATCGGGGGATTACTGTAGGTATATTATATATATATATATATATATATATATATATATATATATATATATATATATATATATGTATATATAAATGTATATATATATATATATATATATATATATATATATATATATATATATATAAATATATATATATATATATATATATATATATATATATATATATATATATATATATATACATATATATATATATATATATATATATATATATATATATATATATATATATATATATATATATATATATATATATATTATATATATATATATATATATATATATATATATATATATATATATATATATAAATGTGATCTTATTTTTCTTTTTGTGTTGATAATACATTTTCTTATCACAAAAGATAACAAATAAAATGTGTAGGAGAGAAAAATGGAAAGTATTACTTTCCTTCTTACTGTCATGTGTATTATTAACATTTTTGGAGGTCTTTTTTTATATTGTCTTCGTCTTCCACTATATAATTTCCATAATAAAGTGGCAAACAAGTGTGTATGTGTTTGTGTATCGGAAAAGCTTTGTTTTTCTTTTTTATTTTTATGTTTTCAATTTTCATGTATTTCTTCATTTTGTTGATTTCACTTTAATGAATATCATTTTGGTATGTACGAGTATCAACGTTTCGTACCTGAGAAATGAAAATAGCATCAGATTATATATACATATACATATTTATATAAAGTAGTAAGTGAATATAAACGCAAAATTCATTAGAATATTCTAATTTCATGTAAATCGAGATCATTTGATGCGAGATAAAAATTTTCTGATTGATTGAGCTTTTCACATTTTCATTTTTAATAAGATGGTAATTTTATTTTGTGTTACACAAATTAGGTTTGCGTTTGGATTCTTGGATACATTTTATTGGTGTTTGTCTTTTACTTTTATTTTTTTTTTTATATATCGTAAAATGTTGTGATGTCATAAATTATTCAAATTAAATTTGCATTAGAAATGTGAAATTTATTGCATGTCATAAATTTTGGAATAATTTATTTGCACAAGCTTAGTCGGGTGTTCATAATTAAAACATTTTCAACATAGATCTATAACACATGAAGTTATCGTCATTGACGACAAACTCAGAGTAAACCAAAATGGTGTTGTTTCAATTAGCGATGGTTGCACTGTTCGTGAAGAATTAGCACTTTTAAGCTTTTGGAAAGGCTTTTTGAAATACAACAAAAATCTAATCTGTAGCAAGAACACAAAACTATTCTGACGGTAATTACATGTTTTGAACCAAGCAAAAATCTGTTGAAGTGTATAACCTGCGAACTAGTTCGGTTAATTCGATTTTCCAGATATTTTCATATTTTTTTTTAATATTATGCCTGGGTTGCAGCAAATTCCATATTTAGGTTTCTAGTATTTCTGTTTCTATGACTACTAGTGGTTTAGTTTCTCCACATTCCATGTATTTTACTAGGTTATGAAAATTAATAACTTGCGCTTTGTATAGCTCTCGAATTAATAGGAATTTTACTAACTTTTTCTATACTCAACAATTTTGTAAAAGGGTATTGGTCATAAAACGGTTAATTTCATTTGTAAAGTTTAACCAATTTTTTAAAACCTAATTTGTATTAATTCTAAAGTTTTATGTCAAATAAAGTGTATATAAATTAGATTTTCAGCGATTACATGACGTATTGGGCAAAAAACGGTTAATTGAATTTTTTTGTAATTTTTATTCAATTTTTTTTAAATCTAATATATATTAATTTTAAAGTTTTTGTCACATAAAGTAAATATTGTAGTATCTGTATTATCTGTATCTATATATTATCGACTATATTATTGACGACGCTACTGACATACTGACGACGATGAGTACACTACAAGGTACAAGAGATATCATTACTTTTTTTTATTTCTTATGTTTGGAGATTCCAAAGAGAGTGATCATTAGTTTGGATAGTAAAATATTATATGAGCAATCAAACAACGTGTTTTAGTTAATTGAATCTTGTACAATTAGCGACGAGGATATATTATATACGAGTACCGGTTGAAACTGGATATTTTACAACTGGATTTGACGAAACAGAATTATTCAAAACTGGATATTTTAAAACGAGATAAGGTACAAAACGAGATATGGTGCAAAACCGATTATGATGAAATTAGATACGGAGGATGAAAATGTGATTTTAAACTGATTTTTTTAAGTCAATGATTATTTCAATAAGATGAGAAATGCAGCAATTAAAAAAAACATTAAGTGAAGGAAAATTCTATTTCTCTCCTTATAAATATTCAAGTATGGAAGCTTACTGGCCTTATTCAAGAACTTTCTCAACAATTCATTTTACAATTCCATTTACATCCTACATATCGAATTTCATCATAATCGGTTAAGAACTCGCTGAGCTCCTTCCTAATTGGCCATATTCCAGAACTTTCCTAAAAAATCATTTTAAGTTTAAATCAAATGTCAAAATATCCTGTTTTGAAATATCTAGAGATATCCATCATTTTGAACCATATCTCATTTTGAACCTTATCTCGTATTGAAATATCGAATTTTGAAATATCCAGTTTTAAAATATCCAGTTCTGAGCAGTTCCCATTATATACATGTAAAGAAAAGTTGATAGTGAAATTAGCGGAAACGAAGCACAAAGTATCAAAGGTAATCTGATTTTGTGGAGTTATGGTTAAATTGAAAAAAAATTGAAATGACTTGTGTGGCAAAATAGAAATGGCCTGTGTGGCAAAATAGGAATGGCCTGTGTGGCAAAACCGAATTGTTTATCTGTTTAAGAAAATCGTTAACGGTACCATCAATTGTAAAGCCATTCTTGTGTGACACATTGGAAAGTTCAGTTGGAAAAGAATGAGAGAAGTGGAACAGGAAAGTTTCATTATTTTTAAAAATTAATATAATTACCGATTCCGAACAAAGGAAGGATTATTTATCATATCATTTGAAATGGTACATGAACAAGAACTAGCTATAAAAGGAACCTCGAAGCAAAATACTGTAGCGATAGATTCTACCGTGAACAAAATAACCGACAGGAAAGAATGTTCTTGACGTAGCAGTAAAACGCATGATGCAAAATATTCTGAACGTCCAGCGATAAACCGAAAATGTTTCAAATGTGAAAAGAGGCCATTTTTCGAGTGAATGCCGCACGACAGGTTGAAAACCAAATCGAAGTAATCGACAAAGTGATAGTAGTGGTAACGAGCAAAATAATTTTGGTAAACGCCACTTCCCAGATAATAGAAACAGTTGTGGAATGCATTCAAAAATATTTTGGAATTCCGGAAACAACGATGATCGGAATAATAAGATTGAAACGGTCCAAATTGTGCAAGACAAGGAACCGGACTATATATTCTGTATCGATGGTCTAAATGGGAATGAAATTGGTTGTGTTGAACTGAACATGATAATTGATTCGAGATCAAAGCAGAACATTAATCAAAATAGTTGGAAGATGTTGAAACAGAGGAAGATTAAGATTGTCAATATGGTCAAATTACCAGATAAAAGTTTTAAGGCTTATGGTGGATATTCATTAGAAGCTATTGGAGCTATTGAAGCGGAAATAATCATTTGTAAAAACAGAACAATAGCAAAGTTCTATGTGGTTAAAAATAATTGATGAGTCGGTAAATCCAATTGCACAGCATTACCGCAGGATTCCAGTTTCTATTGAACAAGCGGTATCAATGAAAATTAAGGAATTAATGGCACTAGAAGTAATTGCACCGATGAAAGATGCACCAACATGGATCTCATCAATGGTTGTGGTACCAAAAGGAAATGACCAGGTAAGAATTTGTATTGACATGAGACGTGTTAACAAAGTATTTAAATGGGAGAACCACCCGCTACCGATGATTGAAGACTCTTTACCGAGGAAAGAGTCTTCAATCATCGGTAGCGGAATCATTTGATGAATTAAAAACAAGATTGTCAAGTGAGACTGTCCTGGGGTATTACAATGTTGAAAATAGAACTCAAATAATAGCAGATGCCAGTCTGGTAGGGCTTGGAGCTGTTTTAATCCAAATTTGTGATGGACAACCGAAAATAATATCGTATTCAAGTAAAGATTATGCATAATCTTGCATAAGATGGGCCTTAGTTTGGGCAATCGAGAAATTGCATTTTTATGTATGCGAAAAGTAATTTGATCTAATTACCGATCATAAATCATTAGAAATCATTTTGGGTACAAGTTCGAGGCCTTGTACATAGTCGTATCAGTATACTGTTATTTACAAACCTGGAAAATATAATATCACGGATCTTTTGTCACGGTTATATACGCAAATTGGCCAACCGCACCCATTCGATTATGAATCTGAAAGACACATAAATGAGTTAGTGGAAGCGGTTAGGCCAGTCGTGATTAAATTAATGAAAATTGACCAAGAATCGAGAAGAGATGTTGATGTACAAAATGTTAAGATTGGATTAGATTTTGGTACGTGGTCTAAAGATACACAAATCTATAAAATATTTGAAAATGAACTATGTTTTTCGGGAAATATTCTATTACGAGGCACAAGAGTTGTAATTCCCAGGGCGTTGCGTACTAGAACGTTAGAATTGGCACACAATTGTTTTAAGGGATCACCCGGAATGTACAGGTTTGGTTTGGACCATATCAAAATGGAAAGATTTGCCAACTCAGTCTTCCGGACATTATTTACTAGTATAGTCGTTGATTGCTACAGTCGTTATAAAGAAGTCGAAATAATGACCAAAATAGATGCAAAGATAACAATAAATCGTTTGAAGATGGTACTTGCTCTGTTTGGTATTCCAATGTCAATGAGGCATGATAATGATCCCCAATTCAACTCAGTGGAATTCAAAAACTACTTAAAAAATAGAACATTGAATCTGTTCCATGTATCCCGTACTGGCCGCAAATGAACGGAGAAGTTGAACGTCAAAATCGATCTTTGAAAAAACATTATCATCAGTCAACAATTAGGAGAAAATTGTAAATGCGTAATTGGACTATTTGTTGTATTATCGATCAACAAAACATCCAACGACAGGTAAATCACCTGCAGAATTAATGTTTGGGGGACCGGATCAGGAATACCAATGGAAGCAGATGAAGAAGTGATTGAAAAAGACAAAGAAATGGAAGAAAAAGGTCGGGGATACTGTTTTGGTGAAAGAAATGGTAAAACATAACAAGTTGACCCCTGAATTTGGGTCGGACGATTTTACTATTGTGAAGCAAAACGGTTCAGAGGTACTAGTCGAATCAACAGACGGGAAAACTTACCGTCGAAACAATACTAATTTAAAACGGGTTCCGTCTGTTGAACCACCAGATGACGGAAATAGATTTGATACAATTTTGGAACAGGAAGAAATGAAAGAGGATGAACCGAGACGTCTAAAACGAAAAATCGTTGAACCAAAGCGTTTTGAAGTTTAGAGAGTGTGAAATATTATTTTGTAGTAGAATTAAAATGGAGAATTAAAAAGGATTGGAATAATAATACTAATAAAAAAATAATAATAATTGTAAAAGAAGGAAGAGATGTAGTTTCTGTAATATCTGTATCTGTATTATCGACTGTATTATTGACTACGCTACTGACATACTGACGACGATGAGTACACTACAAGGTACACGAGATATTATTACTTTGTTTTATTTCTTATGTTTGGTGGTTCCAAAGAGAGTGGTCATTAGTTTGGATAATAAAATATTATATGAGCAACCAAACCACGTGTTTTAGTTAATTGAATCTTATATATATATATATATATATATATATATATATATATATATATATATATATATATATATATATATATATATATATAAATTAGATTTTCGGCGATTACATGACGTATTTGTATTCAAAAAGCAATTAATTCAATTTATTTGTAATGTTAAATCAATTGTTTTAAAATCTAACTTATATTAATTTTTAAGTTTTGTGTCAAATAAAGTGTATATAAATTAAATTTTCGATTCCATGACGTATTGGTTATAATTTATATGATTTATGATTTATAATGTTTATTCAATTTTTATAAAATCTAATTTAAATTATAACTTTATATTTTTAATGATGAAATAAATTAATTAATTGTAAATTTCAGGCGAAAACTAATCCAATTTATTACAGCATATGGTTTATAGAAATTATATTATTATATTATTATGTTATTGTTTTAAGGGATCATTACATATGAAATCGTACATAAAAATGGGATTTTGGAAGTTGATGTCTCAAAAATTGTTCGAACTATATTTATTCGATTTATAAGTAAAAAACAAAAATATTGTGGAAGAAAATTTTTTTTCCACTCTTTTTCTCTCGAGTACACTTTCTCTTACACTCTCTTGAAATTATCACTTTTTCAAGGAGTTTTGGGTAGATGTATTACGTTTTTGATCATATTTTCGGAATGGTTTGGCCGATTTTAGGTTTATCAACGGTTTCTTAAAGCTACAAGAATATAAAAAATTAAAAAACTATTAGTTTTTAATAAATTTTAATTTTAAAAGTTTAGTGATTCTTTGAATCTGTATTTCTTGTTACCTCAATAACAAAAAAAAAGTATTGGTTTCAAATTTTTTAAATTACCGTTAAATCACTTGCTAATAATGACACTTTATTCTGTGAAAAAATCAGCTTGGCACTAGAACAAAAATGTTGAAATAAAGGCCTTTGAAATCAATAGTTTATATTTCTTCCTACTCAAACTGTCTTTGTTAGTAAATAATAATACATTTAAGCAAACAATAATACAAATATTTAAAATAAAGAATACAAATTTATGAGAGTTTTAAATATATTATAATATTTTCATTTCAAACTATGTGTTTTAAAATGGCTATCTTTGCATTTTGAATATGGTTTACATAAAATAGTGTGTGGATCATCATCACTCGGAATTACATGATGTATGTTTTGGGTTCCATGAAAAACATTTATATGATTAAAACGTGAACGCAACTTGCTTTCTTCCTTTTTGTGTTCTTCAATGGATGCGTATCCAAAATGTATACCAGCGATGTTGTCCTTTGCCCAATTGAATAAATCGCAAGCATTGGAGAAACGTGCTCTGTTTAGCGTTCTCAACGAATCCGCTCGTGCTCTTCTTTTAATAGTTCCACCAACTCCATCAGTTGCTCCTTTTCCATGTGCTGTAGCAAAAAACGCCCATTCTGCTTTTATATTTTTATATTGAAGTCCACTTTGTGATTTCATATGTAAACAAATTTTTTTTTATTTTTGAATTGTGCTGGTGATCTATCAGAAAAGTGAGTAAATTTTGTAGGTGCAGGAAACATTTGACTATTAGAATTGATGAAATTAGAATTGATCTGATTCTTCTGAAAAAGGTATACTTGGCTTGTAGTATGTTTAAGTTCCTCCGATATCATTTCAAATGCTACGTATTTTAGCTCATCATTCTGTTTATAATAGAGAACCATCGGAAATATTGTTACTTGTTGGTTATTCCAGTAACTTGATTGTGTTATAAACAAATAGTTTTCGGCAAAATCGCAAATAATAACGCATTCTCCCTGTCAAATGTTTTCCTTTCTTTCTCGAAGATACTCAGATTGTCGCTTAGCAGTGAAACTGTGTATCTTCAGTTTAACTAACAATCCTCTCCAAATTTCAAGAAATTCTACCGTTGACTTTATAAATTCTTCGAGGCTGCACCGATCGCGTTACGTCCACATATGACATCTGATCTTCTCTGTACCCTGTTCGCCCAATTTTTGTTGGATCTCCGCTATGAAATCATCAAGCTTTGTTTTGCAAACAGAACATATATTTGTGCAACAATCATAATTTTCAACATTGCACATTACATATTTTAAAACTTCTTTGGCATCGCTCGGTTGCTTTAAATTAGATACAGCTGTGTACATTAAATTTGAATTTCGTTGTGTAATGCAAACAAACACTGAATGTGTCCCTGAAGCACCTGGCAAAACGCGTTCTCTTGGTCGTTTCATTGCAAATTTTGAAAATCCGACACGATCATCTTCATTTTGTTTTTTGTATTTATGATAGGCTTCCTTTAGGTTAAGCAACATCAACCTCTTAGCTTTTTAACTTGTATTGCGCCTTCACGGACGCTCACTGTATCTTTCATACACCGTAGTATTCGGCTTACTTCGTTGTCGTAATAATATTCCAAAATTCTACCTTTTACATTGTCTAATAACATATTACCCTTAATAGGATCTGGGTAACTATAATGTCCTTTGGTAGCAACTAGCTGTTTTACTTGCCTGCTTGTGTATGTGCTTACTCTAAAATTTTCTTCTATACGCTTTTGACTCCAACTAGCTGGCAATATGATTAGCAAGTACATTTTTTGATTCTGTTTCGTTTCCTTTTTGAATGTTTTTTATAAATTAAAAATCCGGGAATCCAATTCGATTTTAATAAAACTGATGCCGGAGGAACTTGGGATGCTTGGATCTGGAATTTGAATTGCAAAACTCAAAACCCTCTGTATTTTTTTCCTCTCCATATGTTTTGCTCCCCAATTGTCTTTTATTTAGTGGGCTTAATCCACATGCTCCTATAACTTGGTAAGCCAGCAGTATATTTACATTTTCCTCAATTTGAATCATGTCATTTCTCTTTCTTCTGGTGTGGTTATATATTTAGAAAATTCCGAAAACAGATAAGTTTCAGTACGGAAGGATATGCAATTTTGAGTTTAAATGTTTGTATCTCAAAATAATTGTTCTAGAGTCAAACTGAATTTTTCACAAAATAAAGTGTCATTATTAGCAAGTGATTTAACGGTAATTTAAAAAATTTAAAAAAAATTATTTTTTTGTTATTGAGGTAACAAGAAATACAGATTCAAAGAATCACTAAACTTTTAAATTTAAAAGTTATTAAAAACTAATAATTTTATAATTTTTTATATTCTTGTAGCTTTAAAAAACCGTTAAGAAACTTAAAATCGGCCAAACCGTTCTGAAAATATGATCAAAAATGTAATACATGTACCCAAAACTCCCTGAGAAAGTGAAAGCTTTGAGAGTGTAACTCGAAAGAGAAAGAGAGGAAAAACAATTTTCTTCTACAATATTTTTTTTTACTTATAAATCGAATAAATATAGTTCGAACAAATTTTGAGACATCGAGTGCAACTCATGTACAATTCCATATGGAATGATCCTATGGATTAATCATTTATAATGTTCAGGTAAAAATTAATTTATTACAGGCTACGCTTGGAGAAATTAGTCCAAAAATAGTTTTTTGTTGCAGATAACAGTTGAATGTTGTCACACTGGAGTTGCTGATAAGAGATTACAGAATATAGAAAAAAGAACGCAAAGCAGTTCAATAAAATTGTGATTGTTGTTAAAGTATAGGCCAACAATGGCCTGTAAAATCTGCTTATTGTTATCATCGATATACATATCGAAAAGCTCTACAGAAACTTAGCTATAATTTAAATTAAATAATAAAATTTATAACCATAAATAATCACCAGTTTATACCTAGTATGGGTGTGTGTGTGCATATACCATATAATAGCATACTCCACATATCGCCCAGTATCAATTTTATCTTTTCAATCAAATATCATTTAACTCACAAGGAAGATACTTAAAAAAAACGGGAAAATTTTTCCAATTTTCACTAAACTTTATGACTTTTAAAAACCATTTTTTTGTGCTATCTTGTGTTCTTTATCGCATTGATTGATTTTTCATTTTTATTTCGCTTATCTTATCTCTATGGCATTGTTGCGATAAGAAAGATATAATAATAATAAAACCATTTTTTTGCTGTTTTCTATAATTTTTTTTATGGATTTTGACAATCTGACGACGACGATGATGATGATGATTATGATGATGATAATCGGAAAGCGATTTTCATTTACCGTTTCGTTTATTTCCTCATTGTATATTCAGGAAGCCAGATTGGAATATAACTGAGCAATATCTACTTGAGGTTTTTGTTCTAGGCAAGTGTGCCACGATGTAAATTAAAGCAAACCATTTTTTCTAAAGTTTTTGGGAGGATTTTTATGTATCTACTTCAAAATAAATAAGAGTATGTTTGTTTCTGGGTGGCAGTCCCATGTCTGGTAAAAGACTTTTAAACGAGTATGTTGTCCTTAGAATGCGCTAGCTATCCACATCCTTAAACAAACACCATTATTAAAAAGAGCAACATATGAAAATATGGATACCGCCAACATTTAATTCGACCCTCGCTTAAGTTAACGAACACACAGTTTAGGATCATTATATGGAAATTGCAATCACTAAGAAAACCAGATACCTTTGATGGCACTTTAACAGCCATAAAAGAGTATCGCTTGGAACTCGTTGCTCTCCAAGAAACTCGATGGCCAAAAAGTGGAGATCATGGGTCCCAAGGCTTTACATTGCTTTACAGTGGAGATGACCTTGGCAATCGTGGTGTTGGTTTACTTCTCGGACTCCAGATGAAAAAGGCTGTTTTGGATTTCAAAGCACTTAATAATTGTATGTGTAGGCTATACGTTTAAACATGCTACTACCCACCGTGTCAATAATTTGTGTTCATGCGCCCACTGATGTAAGCTAACCCAAAAGTAAAGACTCATTTTACAACAACTTGAACGATCTGATGGGATCAATACCGAAGCCCGATTTCAGAATAATTAGAGCTGGAAAAAATCAGAATGACTTATATAAAAACATAGGTCCGCACATCCGACAAGATTTAACGATCGACCACCTAGAAAGAATGATGTATTTTGCGGTCGCACCTGGATTTATTGTGGCTATCCTATTCTTTCCTCATAATGATATACACTTGAACCTTATAATTTCTAAGAGATGGTAACTAAAAGCAAGGTTGGCAGTTTTCGTACAAGTCGAGAATCACAAGAAAATGAAACTTACGTTCCAGTTCTGAAGGATGAGATAGCATAATACACCAGAATCTTGTTAGCAGTAGCATTGTGGAAACTAACCACTTTGATGATGTGAACACTTTATGCGAGGTATTCAAAAATTCGGTTGTCTGTGCTGCCCAGCCGCGATTGCCCAAAAATGATTGGTTTGATGAGGAACTAGACTGCACGATACCTTCAGAACTAATCACAGAAAATTACAAATAATTACAAAATTGGTTTGGTTTAGCAAACATGCTTTTTGGCTGCGAAAAAACCTTGATGTCGGTAACTGAATTTAACGATTTAAATTTCACTAAAATCTAACCGAATTTTTAAACTCGCTCCCATTTCACAATCTCTGATAAACAACGAAAACAAACTGTCAACCATTGTGCAATTGCTTTAAGATTTAAATGGTCTATAAGACTAGAATATTTTTCTGCGCTCATTTGGGTTTGACCGATTATAAAGAACTAAACCGAGAACCTGAAACCTGAAGAAATGAGTTTTTGAGAATTTTGGAACCTTTTAAATTTTCCTAAATAGTTCAATACTTAGCCTAGTTTAGGTTAGGTTAGGTTAAGGTGGCCATCAAACAGGGATGTGGCATAGACACAAAATAGGTCCGTTGCCCTATCACAACGAATTTTCTTACCACCTATCGCTACTGAAACCAATTTGAGCTCCTAACGAAGCGATGAATATCCTAAACACTCACTCTGCTGAGGTCTGTAGGATCACAAAGAATACAAGCTCCTAGAAACTTAAGCCTGCACTAAGCCAGGTTAGGACAGGTGCAGATAGTGGAGAATATTTTCCTCCTTCTCTTCATCCATACAACCACGACAATAATCATGAGAGAGAACTTGCAAAGTCTACTTGCATGCTTACCAATGAGAAGTGTCCAGTGATAACACCCACAATTTTACCAATATTACATCGCTTCCTAGATATTAGTTGGCTAGACCTTACTAAGTCGAGTATAGGCCAAATCTGCCGCGTGATGACTCATGCTTTACGCTTTGAACACCGTCCATTTGTGATTTTATATGCTTCTTCCTTAAGAAGTAGCTTACACGTAGAAAGTGGTAGCCCAATGTCAGCCTTACTTGGTAATATGCAACAAGAGGTACTCAGTCTAGCGTATCCATTGGCTTTAATATTCCCCGTTATGTTGAAATTGCCAAGCATACACGTTAGATGGATAATGAACTGTTCAGCCATATCGTTAAGAGGTGAAAGATAGTTCCGGGCTACTTTCGACATTAGAAATCTTGATTGTAGGACCATAATTGCTATCTGACTGCCTCCTTAATTGCAATGAGCTCTGCCTGAAAAACACTATAGTGATCAGGTAGGCGAAAAGAGAGTTTTAGATTTAATTCCTCGCAGAAAACCTCACAGCTAGCTTTACCATCCACACTCGAGCTATCCGTTAAAAAATTAATCCCATCGAGCTTCATAACTGCTTCACTCGTCCAGACCTCTCTGGTGGGAATATCAGTTATAAATGTAGCCTCGAAGTAGAACTTTGGGATGGTATAGTCGATTGATTTGGGAATTCCTTTATTATCTAGAGTACATGAGTGCCTCTTAGTATTGCAGGTCCACAGGGAAGTTGATATGAGCCTAGCAGCTGTATAAGCATCTGTTTAGCTCAAATATCAAAAGAAATAAGATGAAAAAGAATCTCAAGTGCTTTAGTAGAAGTGCTCCTAAGTGCACCCACCACTAATACACAGGGTGGAATTTTTTTGAACTTTCATCAACAACTTTTGGTTAGCCTGTTGGAATGTAGATGGTTGCCGTTTTTCCAAGAGAAAGAGGTTGTGTGGACTGTATCTGTTGGTTGATTTTTACGCACGAAATTCAATATAATTTGTTATTATGGTTCAAACACCATATAATATTAATGCACTGAGTATTTTTATTCTTTGTATTGTTTCTTAATTCTTATACGATCAAAAAGCGAATGAATTTATTATGCGTTTTCATGACTATACATAAAAAGTCTAATAGTATGGTGGGGATAAAACTGCAACATTTCGATATATCTCGAGATTCGAGAGTGTAATTAGTTTTTGGTTGCAATAATATATTAGAATCCCACCATTACAGTTTTGACATATGAATTGTTTGACAAAATAATGACAATTACTAAACAAATCAGAAAGTAAAGTAAAAATGAATACAATTTACATAACTTGATTAAAATGATATAAATAATAATTTTGATTTGTTTCAGGTCAGCTGATGTATAAATATGTTTCATCATAGTGTTTATTTTTTAGTGGTAAGCCTCAACATGCCGGGCCCCTTGAATCCACTGGATTTAAATGTTTGATTATGTGCTGGTGTCGTGTTGTGAATCTTCTGGGTCATCACTTGAGGGTTTATTTGAGATGGGCAGACGACATATCTTGTGAATTGGACGGGTCATTTCACCCGATTTTGTTCGTAGGGTTACCACTCTAACATGACCATCACCGCCAGGGTGCACTTGAACGACTCTTCCCAGAGGCCACTGATTGACTGGTAAGTTTCTGTCCTTTATGATCACGATGTCGTCCAGTGAAATAGGATCTTTTGTTTCTCTCCATTTTTGACGATGTTGCAGAGTTGTTAAATACTCATTGGACCATCGAATCCAGAAATGTTGTCCAATCTGTTGGACCATTTGCCATCTAGTTAAATGCGATGGTTTTAGGTCGGATATATCTCTTTCTGGGATTTTTGTCGTGGAGTGGCCAATTAAAATATGAGATGGTGTCAGCGCATCGATTTCGGTTGAGTTGCTGCCGCATAAAGGCCGGCAATTCAGGATACTTTCGACTTCAGTGAGCAGTGTCATCATCTCTTCCATTGTGAGAATTTGCTTTCCAATCACTCTGATTAGATGGAATTTAGTGGATTTAATGGCCGCTTCCCAAATCCCTCCAAAGTGAGGAGCGCTTGGTGGGTTAAAATGCCATGTGATATAAAGCCTAGAAGAATAGTCAGATATGAGACTGGAATTTTTTATTAGTTTGTGAAATACTTCCCGAAGGTGATTATTTGCACCGATAAAATTCGAACCATTATCGGAAAAGATTTCTTTAGGGATGCCTCGACGTGAGGTAAATCGTTTCAGGGCGCCGAGGAAGGCTTCAGTGGTCATATCGCCAACCAATTCCAAATGGACTGCCTTGGTACTAAAACATATGAATAAACATATGTATGCTTTGTATACCTTTTGGCCTCTTCCTCGAGTCAAGTGAATTGGTATTGGTCCGGCGTAGTCAATGCCTACTTGTAAAAATGGTCTTGTCAATTGAACTCTAGCACTTGGTAAATTTCCCATCAATTGTCCATGAAGCTGTGCTTTAAATCGGGAGCAGGTTACACATTTGTTTACAATTTTCTTAGCCTTCGTTTTTCCAGCCGGTATCCAGTAGTCCTGTCTTGAGATTTGCAAGAGAAGCGTTGGCCCTGCGTGTTTGTTGTCGAAATGAATATCTTGGAGTACAAGAACAGCCACGCTAGGTTTTGGGTGAAGGATTATAGGGTGTTTTGTCGAGAATGATGCGATACTGTTTTCCAGTCTTCCTCCTACCCGTAAAATGCCACGATTATCCAAAAAGGGGTTTAAGGAAAGTAATGAACTTTTTCGAGCAATTGGACGTTTTGCTTGTAATGATAATATTTCGTCTGAGTAAAAATTGAATTGGTCGACCTTGCATATTTGGTGTTGTGCTTCGAAAAGTTCATTTCTTTGGAGGTAAATACTATCGATTCTCGTTCCTCTGGGACTCCTTGCATTATTGAGAAACCTAGCTACGTAGGCAAGTATTTTCTGACATTTTCGAAAGGATGAGTATTTAGAGAGGAATTCATTGAACCAATAGTTATGGATGGTAGCCATCGCAAATAGTTTATTGGTTTCTTCGTCTAAGTGGCCATAATTTGAGATTTGTGGGGGCCAATATTCGAGTGGTTGACGTAACCAGCTGGGACCATTCCACCATAAATCATGAGTTATCAATTCATCTGGCAATAGTCCGCGGGAAGCACAATCTGCTGGATTATCTTTTGACGATATGTGACGCCAATGTTTGCGAGTAAGAGAATTGAGAATTTCAGCCGTTCGATTACACACGAAGGTACTCCAACGCCGAGGATGACTAGACAGCCAATCCAGAACGATTTTCGAGTCAGTCCAGGCATACGTTTTAGTAAACTGTAACTTAGTTTCACTTTTAACTAAATTGATTAGTTTAGTTAAGAGAACAGCCGCGCAAAGTTCTAAACGAGGTAACGTTGGCGGCTTAATAGGTGCTACTTTGGTCTTTGCTGTTATAAGTCTGATGACCACTTCTTCGTTGGGATTCTTGATCTTGTAATAAATAACTGCTGCATATGCTGATTGACTTGAGTCACAGAACCCATGTAATTCAATTGTAGATGTCTTTCTTGTTTGAATGAAACGAGGCATTGTGATATTTTTTACATTTTTTAATTGAGCTCTTATTTGGTTCCATCGATTTGCTTGGCTCTCAGTTATAGGATCGTCCCAATTTAAATTGCTTACCCAAAGCAATTGCATGAATATCTTAACAGTTATTGTGATGGGAGCTAACCAACCAAGCGGATCGAACAGACGACTTGCCTCGGAGAGAACTGTTCGCTTGGATAATTGTTGTGTAGTTGGTAGATCTGACATAAAAATGAGTTCATCTGTTGTTGAGTTCCAGTTAACTCCTAACACCTTGACAGAATGAGATGTCGGATGAGCACAATCATCTATTGATTTAGGCTGTGTATCCTTAAGTTCATCCGATATCGAGTTGAGTAATGATTGAGAGTTTGATTTCCATTTTCTTAGTTGAAATCCGTGGTTACCTAATAAACTGTTGACTGAATTCATCAATTGGCAAGCTTCAGCGATGTTATCAGCCCCGGCCATGAGATCATCTACATACATATTTTCGGCAATGACTTGAGCAGCAAGAGGCGATGTAACCTGATTTTGAAGAGATATTTCCTTTAACGTTCTAGTCGCTAAGAAAGGTGCGGAAGCTAATCCATACGTAACGGTGCATAGACGGTAATGGCAAATTGGTTGTGCAGGATTTTCCCGCCAAACGATTTTTTGAAACTTCATATCTTCATCGGCTAGGTTGACCTGGCGGTACATCTGTTTTACATCAGCGGAAAATGCAATACAATTTTCACGAAATCGTAAAATAATTGAGAATAAAGTTTTTTGAACAGTAGAACCCACCGCCAAACAGTCATTCAAAGAAATACCTGTGGTTGTTTTGGCTGATCCGTCAAAGACCACTCTGAGTTTTGTAGTCGTGCTGCCTTTCCGTAATACACCATGATGCGGCAAATAAAATCCTTCCTCATCGATCTTGCTTTGAGGAATTTTTTCCATATGGTGTAACGTCTCGTATTCAAGCATGAATTCCTTGTATAACTTCGCAAATGCCAAGTCGTGAGTAAATCGACGTTCCATGCCTCGAAGTCTTGCGATTGCGATATTTAGTGACTGGCCCAACGTACTCGGTGAACTTTTAAATGGTAAACTTACAGTGAAACGTCCTTCTTCGCTAACCTTTGTATTTTGAGTATAATGTTGTTCACTCAGTTTCTCTTCGGGCGTTAAGATTTCTTGTTGAGGATTTATTGATTCTAATTCCCAAAATTTCTTTAAGGTTTGATCGACGTGTATCATTTGTTGTGTCTCCTTCGTGAATGCGGTCAGCACCTGAACGTTACTGTGGTTCAGTCGAGTCACCTTTCCTGAAACAATCCATCCTAGACTAGTCTTTTGTAGAATCGGCTGACTTGGATTAGTTTTTACTTGGCCTTCTTCTAAAAGATCAAAGAAATAATCAGCCCCGATCAAAATGTCGATGTTGCCAGGATTCTCAAATTGTGGGTCAGCCAGCTGCATTGTACGCCATTGTTTTCTGATATTGTGGCTTATCTCGAATGAGGGCATTTCGCTGGTAATTTTGGGTAAAACCAAAGCTTCTAATTTGATAGTTGATGTTGGTTTAACAGACGAATTCGGTTGAATTGTTAATGTCACTATACCCCTTGTGATTCCAGCTCCTGAATGACCTACTCCACTAATAGAGAGTCGAGCATTACGTTTTTTAAGACATAATTGTTGAACACAAGCCTCTGTAACGAAACTGGCCTGAGAACCACAATCCAGTAGTGCTCGATATTTGAAAGACCTTCCATTTGGATCGATGACATTAACCATAGCCGTTGGGAGGATTGAGTATGAATGACCTCCATGTGAGTAGTGAGAAGTTATGGTTTCGGAAGCATTTGAGTTGTTGATGGCCTGGTGTGGTGGTTGCGGGTTGGCGCCGTGTAACAGCGTATGATGCTTTCCTTTGCAGATGTGACATCGATACCTCGAAAGGCATTTGAAAATTGGATGTTTCGCACTAAGGCAATTGTAACATCTTTCCTTGATCTTTGCCCATTCTCTGCGTTGGTTAGCATTGAGTTCGTTAAATTCTTTGCATTGAAATAAAGAATGTTCTTGATTTTGGCACAAAGCACATTTTGATTGAGTTTCATTATACGATTGAGAGGATGGGGCAACGACAATGTGGCCTTTGAGTGTCGGTTTGACAGCTGTTCTCTTTGACGTGGAAGCTAATGATTCAAGAGTGTCAATCCGTTTAGAGAGGAATTCCAAGAAATCAGAGAGAAGCGGATTTTCCAAATCGGCAGCAGTTTGAGCCCATAGAGTTTTTGAGTTGTCATCTAGCTTTTTCATTAGAATGAAAATGAGCCAGGGATCGCGAGATTCCGCATTTTCACCTAGAGCCCTTAATCCACGAATTACCTCATCAGAAGTATCCATTAAGGCCTTAATGCTGGCAGTTGTAGCGTTGTGGATTTGAGACTGTTCCATGAATGTTTTTATAAACGAGTTTGTTATATGTTTTTTCCTGTTATACCGTTCTTTCAATTTATTTAACGCACCGATGTAGTTTCCTTCCGTGATACTGATATGACGGAGTAGAACCGCTGCTTCTCCACGTAACAGTCCCTTCAAGTATTGAAATTTCTGTACCGGGTTTAATGATGGTGATTCATGAATCGTCGTACAAAATAAGTCATAAAATGACTGCCATTCTGCGTAATCACCCGCAAAGGGGGGAATCTGAATCTTCGGTAGCTTCACTTCGTTTTGTGTACCCGTTTGTGTTGTATTGAGTGTCATTTCTCCTACAGTGTTTGTGCTTAAATTTGTTGATCGAATTCGAGTATTAAGACCACTGATTGCTTGATAATAATTATCTTCGTACGCAGCATCAGAATTTTCCGAACTATCAATATCAAATATTTTATTTTCAATTATTGTGAATTGTTCCATAAGTTGTTCTACCCGCATCAATCGGGTTCGTAGCTCTTCAACAGGAGTTTCATCATTGGCTTCACGAACGAATTTTAAAATATTTGTGAGTTTTGTTTTATTCACCGACCGTTGTTTCTTTAAAGCTCCAATGTCACTCATAGTGGATACACTGTTACTATACACTTCACTGGCTTTGAAAATTACTGATATTTTTTAAAGAAATTAAGACTACGAATTTTGTACTGATATTCGATTTAAATTAAACAATATTGAGTTGACACGTTTTAATCATAATAATCGTGTTGAGGACTTACGGTTTTGTGCGTTCAATTAATGTAATCAAATTACAAAAATTTTGCAAATGGATGAATCCACGTTGTGAACTGTAGTTTCTAGATGATTCTACTTGTTGATCCTATTTACAAATGGCTGACTCCACGTTGGGTAATATTTTATATTTTGATTTCCTCGTGACGTAAAATTATTCTCGATGAGCTTTATGATGTGATCAATCCGGCTCGAAGGACCAAATGTTGGAATGTAGATGGTTGCCGTTTTTCCAAGAGAAAGAGGTTGTGTGGACTGTATCTGTTGGTTGATTTTTACGCACGAAATTCAATATAATTTGTTATTATGGTTCAAACACCATATAATATTAATGCACTGAGTATTTTTATTCTTTGTATTGTTTCTTAATTCTTATACGATCAAAAAGCGAATGAATTTATTATGCGTTTTCATGACTATACATAAAAAGTCTAATAGTATGGTGGGGATAAAACTGCAACATTTCGATATATCTCGAGATTCGAGAGTGTAATTAGTTTTTGGTTTCAATAATATATTAGAATCCCACCATTACAGTTTTGACATATGAATTGTTTGACAAAATAATGACAATTAGTAAACAAATCAGAAAGTAAAGTAAAAATGAATACAATTTACATAACTTGATTAAAATGATATAAATAATAATTTTGATTTGTTTCAGGTCAGCTGATGTATAAATATGTTTCATCATAGTGTTTATTTTTTAGTGGTAAGCCTCAACATAGCCTTAATACTTAAATCTGGCCACCAAACTGAGACACCATACATTAGAACAGGTTTAACTACAGAGGTATAAAGGCAGAGTACAATACAGAGACGAAGCCACCATCCTTTCCCAATGGCATTTTTACAGGAGTATAGCGCTACAGCCGCATTCTTTACTCTTTCCAAAGTATTAGGTTTCCAATTCAGTTTTTTGTCCAGAATAAGACTCAAGAATTTTACTTTATTAGTGATTTTCAAACCAACTCCGTTAAGAGTGGTTAGGTCAAAAAAGGGAAGTTTATACTTCCTGGAAAAAATAACCACTTTAGTTTTAAATGAATTAACATTTGAATCGCACCTATTGATCCATTTGATAAGAATACCGAGGGCATTCTGAATGAGATCTCCCAGGGTACTTGGATATTTACCCACTCCAGGTTTAGTAACAGACCATTTATGATCAAGTTTCAAAGAAGGGAATTAATATCACCTCCTTGCGGTGTACCTTTACACACAAATCTACGGACGGATGCTTTACTAAAATTTGCCAAAATGACCCTGCTCTTAACCATATGATCAATCCAGCAACCTAGTGATATCCCCAAATCTGAGAGTGCCTGCATTAAAGGCAACTTTATATCACAAAAAGTCACCAGGGAGAATTCCTTACGGTCGAGTGATTTCTCAATAGGACGTATGAAGGAGTGTAGTGCCGATTTCACCGATTTCCCTTTACAATATGCATACTGAGATGGAAAAAAAACCGGCTCAATTTAGCCTCCAATTAAAGTTTCTATTAGTCTCTCCAGTATTTTTAATAAAGTAGATGATAAGCTGATTGGCCTTAGGTCTTTCGGATCGCAATGAGAGCGTTTTCCCGCCTTAGGTATGAAAACAACCTTCACTTCAGTCCATTTTTCAGGCTACTTTTGAAGGCTACTTTTGAAGATCACCTGCTGGTTAAAATGGCTTAAAACTGTTTGGTAACCGCAGGATGTTCGTCCTGCTGAAAAACTTCCCAGAGAGCCCACAAGGCGTATTTGCCCTTGACAGAATAAGTGGAGACTCGGGACACCTCGGAAAATGCACTTCCAGTAGAAAATCCAAAGATTCCTCTCCCGTTATAGTGCACATGTCATCCGGTCGTTGCAGATAACTTGGAATGGCAGGACAAGTTGATAACACCTTACATACCCTAGCTGCCCCAGAAGATCCCTGGATATTTTCACAGAATTGCCTCCAGAATTTGCTTTTGGGATTCTTTAATTTATATTTATAAGGTTTGAGGATTTCCGTATAGACGTTTCAGTCCGCGTCATGTTTTGTTCTACTCGCAATTTTAAAGAGTCTCTTGCATCCTAGACGAATTACTTGAAGTTCCTTGGACTACCACAGTAAGCGAGATTTACCCTTAGGCCTGCTGTGAGCACACGAACTTGAAATAGCATCATTGAAAGCATTAGACATCCTATCAACCAGGACATCTAATTCATGTGTAGATTTGGAAGATTTAGGTACCACAACAGATAAAGAATTAGTTTTAAAGCTATCCCAGTTGGTTTTTCTCCTGCTTTTAAAAGTATGAGTCGTAGAGTACTATATGCCCACTCCATTTGACACCTTCTAATTTATCAACTTATTTGACAAGATGTTTGAGACAAGGATGATGTCCAAAACTCCCTTTCTATTGTTAGTAATAAAAGTAGGCTTGCAGCCTATGTTAAAGATAGATAGGTTATTACCAAGAATATAATCTAATAGTAACTCACCTCTTTCATTCGTGTCAGTGCTTCCCTAGATCGTATGGTGAGTTTGTATGGTATGAGTTCATCACATCCAAGGATGATTCCAAATCTACGTACCTGAACAACTACTATTACTAGCCGGAGGAACGATTTGTCCATGATGTGGTATATATTCTGCTATAAGCCAGAGGTATTTGCTATTGACCTCAATGCTAACTGCAAGCACATCTGCATCGCTGTAATTGGAAAGCAGAAGAATCTTAAGCTAGTTTTTTACACAAATGCGCGAGTCCTACCTTTCCCTGGCACAAACAACAGCTTATAGTTAGTAGCTCTAAGAGCAAGAACCCAATTTTTATTGACCTATGTTTCTTGAATCAAGACGACATCTATGTCATCTTCCTACACTTTGAGCGCTAGAGTAGCCGATGCTGCCTTACAGTGATGCAAGCTTATTTGCAGTATCTTAAGCATCCTGCTTAAGATCATCCTTCACCATGTTGACTTCTGAATTTCCAGAATCAGAAAAATCTAAGTATCCACAACTGAGTGACTCCATTGACTTGGACAACTCATGGTCCAAATTAATATTAATAGTGTTATTATTATCTGGACACTCAGCCTCAACCAAGAATCCAGGCATAGCGGATGAACCCTAGCCTGATTCTGAGTTTTTGAGGATTTCGTAACCTATTAAATTCTCCTAAGTAATTTACAATTTTGATAGGCTAATTATCATGACTTTTAAAAAATCTTGGAACCTTTTAGTTTTTCCAAAATATTTCACATTTTTAATAAGCTAATCATCATGAGTCTCTGTACTTGCCTCATCTAATGACCAGCCAATTTAATTCTTAAAACCTTAACTATATTAACTATGTAGCAACTAGACGATATGATGCACAAAAGAATTTATAATAATTTATGTTGTATTTTGTTTAAATGAGTTGCCCGACTTCACATTACTCTCAGAACTGGAATGAAAGTGCTATTCAGGGAAACATTGACAAGCAATAAAATGACGAAAAATATGTGCAGTCTTTTCAATACAAATATCCAGTAACCGAAATATTTGTAATTTCCAAAATAGTTTTCCAACTATGTCCTAAATTTACTCGTAACCGCTATATAAAACTATACATAACGATCTGCCCATCCCTGCCCATATACAAATTCTATACAAATTACGTTGAAACTGTAATTCAATATACAAAAGCAAAAAGCTCAAAATTATTTACCATGCAGATATAGCTATCAACCAAACATTCAAAAACTGATTTATTTCAAAGCTAAAATCTACAAAATTAAATTGGAACCGCACAAAAAACTGTAAAATTACACAGACACACATACAATATGCTTTTGATGACTTTATGGTGACATAATTTTTTTTCTATTACCAATTTTATACGTATTCATATTCGTTGTAAAAATATGCTTTTATTAAAAGCTCAGGCTATGTTCGTAGTAGATCCAATAATAAAAAAAACTGAACGACAAGCTATGTTAGAAAAGAGGGCAACAATTTTAAGAGCAGATTGAAAATCAATTGTACGAGTAAAATTTCCGTATGTTTTTTTCACTGCAAAAAATTTGTCTAACTCTTTTTTTTTTCGTATTATATACTGTACAACCAAGTCTTGAATAAAATAACGGAATAATAGCAGTAATAATAATAAAAATATTGAGGACAATTGACTTCGTCTTGGTAATATTATGTTTATTATCGAGGACAAAAAACAAAAACAAAAAAAGTCACCACCCCATGTTGTCTTTCAATATGAATTTTTATTTTTTGCATGTTGGTTGTTCTGTTTATATAGAGTTAAATTTTTATTTTATTTTATTTGCTTTATGATTCCTGAATTCATTCTCATCTCCCTTCCATATTTATACGTATAAATGCTGCTTTACAACGAAATGATGCAAGAATTTTTTTTCGAATTTACTCAATGGAATTTCTATTCGTACTTCTGAATTGTTCTCCAATTTTTTATTTTTTTTTTTTATAATGGTTCGAACAGCATTTAATGGGAAAAACTTTGCTAAAATATTTTTCAATATTTCTATTAAAAAATAATAATAATAAACGAAACAATGACGTGCAATGAGTGTGACATCGATTAGACATCCGCTTTCCAACTATACATCACTCATGTGTAGAGTAGGGTTATGATTTCCATAAGATTTGGTTATGCAAAAGAAGAGTATATTTGTTCCACTGTCTGTATATACTTTTGAAAGAAGCAGACCTGGACTCCCTTCAGATGTAAATTTATAAATAATGAATAATGAATAATGAATAATGAATAATGAATAATGAATAATGAATAATGAATAATGAATAATGAATAATGAATAATGAATAATGAATAATGAATAATGAATAATGAATAATGAATAATGAAAAATGAATAATGAATAATGAATAATAAATAATGAATAATGAAAAATGAATAATGAATAATGAATAATGAATAATGAATAATGAATAATGAATAATGAATAATGAATAATGAATAATGAATAATGAATAATGAATAATGAATAATGAATAATGAATAATGAATAATGAATAATGAATAATGAATAAAGAATAATGAATAATGAATAATGAATAATGAATAATGAATAATGAATAATGAATAATGAATAATGAATAATGAATAATGAATAATGAATAATGAATAATGAATAATGAATAATGAATAATGAATAATGAATAATGAATAATGAATAATGAATAATGAATAATGAATAATGAATAATGAATAATGAATAATGAATAATGAATAATGAATAATGAATAATGAATAATGAATAATGAATAATGAATAATGAATAATGAATAATGAATAATGAATAATGAATAATGAATAATGAATAATGAATAATGAATAATGAATAATGAATAATGAATAATGAATAATGAATAATGAATAATGAATAATGAATAATGAATAATGAATAATGAATAATGAATAATGAATAATGAATAATGAATAATGAATAATGAATAATGAATAATGAATAATGAATAATGAATAATGAATAATGAATAATGAATAATGAATAATGAATAATGAATAATGAATAATGAATAATGAATAATGAATAATGAATAATGAATAATGAATAATGAATAATGAATAATGAATAATGAATAATGAATAATGAATAATGAATAATAAATAATGAATAATGAATAATGAAAAATGAAAAATGAATAATGAATAATGAATAATGAATAATGAATAATGAATAATGAATAATGAATAATGAAAAATGAATAATGAATAATGAATAATGAATAATAAATAATGAATAATGAAAAATGAATAATGAATAATGAATAATGAATAATGAATAATGAATAATGAATAATGAATAATGAATAATGAATAATGAATAATGAATAATGAATAATAAATAATGAATAATGAATAATGAATAATGAATAATGAATAATAAATTATGAATAATGAATAATGAATAATGAATAATGAATAATGAATAATAAATAATGAATAATGAATAATGAATAATGAATAAAAAATTAGGATGTTTTCCAAGCTTTTCAGGTCTGATTTAATAGTTTTCCATTTTTCGGCTAATTGGTTGGGTAAATAATCATCCCGTGAAAGGATCAGCTAAATTTTGATATTGCATATTGATCCCTACGGGTGCCAGCCGTTCAAGTAAGTCGAACAGTTTTTAAGCTTCTTAAAGAAATTTATGTTTCTAAAGTACAGTATTGGATGTATAATTGCCAACCTTCTACGTTAATTAATCAGTTTTAGGTAAACTTCACTGAATTAAATTCGCACATGTGTAGTTCAACATGTAGATTTTTAATTTGAACGACAGCTGTGGGCAATAAATGTTCTGCTTTTCAATGCCTGCTAATAGTGAAGTGAAGGCTGCAAAACTTAATGAGTGTGGTAAACTATTAGACGAACTATGGGATTACAAATGAATTTTTCTGTGACCTACTTGATTATGCTAAATGTCCAACTGTTAAACCATTAAAAGACACATTATCTTTCCTCACAAGCTCACAACTTTCTAAAATGCTCATTGACTTGAGCTAGTGGCATTTAAATGATGAAAATCTTTATAACATTCACATTCGTTATATTATTGTTTTTCGGTGTAGCACTATACATAGCAATTCTACCTGATTTCGGCAATCGGTGTGTTATGTCCTACTGTAGGAGAAAGCGTTTCAATGTTTTCTTTGATATCACACTGCTCAGTGATAGATTTTAGAGACGAATCAAATGATGAAAGTCATTGTGCAATGTTTTTTAACGCATAATTTTCTCATTGCCTAAAGCATGTCAACTCTGATGTGAACTGATTAACTTCACTTTTGAACTTTTTAATCTCATATTAGAGTTTATCTTTCGTAAAATTGAAACTCCTCAGGTCAACATCTTGTACCGTCAATCCAACTAGGTTTTGGCATATGCAGATGATATCTGTGTCATTGGACTGAATGGCAACGGTGTCAAAAAACTTCTGGATCCACTTGTATCATTCTCAGCTGTCGTTGGTCTCAGAACTAATGTGTCCAAAACAAAATTTATAATATCTGGTTGTAGAGCTCAAGACGCAATTAGTTTTGTAAGTTGTACAAGGTGTTGATCAAACCCGTTGTTATCTATTTGCGTTGAAGTTGGAGTGGGAGTTGAAGTAGGAGTGGGGGTTGAACCCTAATGGATGATTATGATTGATGATTAATGATATTCAAGAGAAAAATCATGCGCTCAACGTATGGCTCCAAATGCGATGATAACGACTTTTACCAAGATCAAGAATTTAATGCAAATTCCTGATCTCGGCCATGAAATAAAAGGACTGCGAGTACGCTTGCTTGGTCACGTTCAGCGAGCAAAAGCGGATGGTTCAGCTATCTCTCAGAGGAGAGCCCCCATTTGACAGGCGTAGACGTCACTGTCGGCGACCAATAACTTCTGAAAGTCAGTAACTTCTGAAAGTTTGTTATTTCAATTGTATATTCAAGTTCATGTAGGGCAAATCAAACCGGATGATCATGCACCTAGCTAGCACTGGCGTGACTACTGATTGAGTAAGCGTACTGTGCTGTTTAGATGCTGATATTTTAAAAATAGTAGACAAGCTACTAAGAAACCCCCAAAAAGTAAACAATAATATTTACCTGCTTTTCTGGCTTATGTCCCTGCTTGCATAAGGTTTAATAATCTCACTTGAAAATTTAGCACATTTCGGTAAAGGCAATACCTGTCTTAGATATAAAAGTTTCATACTCTTCTGAAACTGACATTTCAAGACAAGAATCCCGTAAATCAAATGGTTACCAAAAAACACTCTAATACAAACTACAAAGAAAATAATACAGAAAGACACAGTTCTACATACTTAAAAGCTTAACATACCGTTCACACAGTCATATACACGCATTAACACGAACTTTTGATGTAATTCTTAAAATTTTTCACCAACAACAATAACCAAATCAATTTGGGAATATGAAAATTTACGACAACTTTAAAAAGAGTGTTTGCTAGCGGGAGCGGTTATTATAGTATTTCAAGTCTCCCGATAGAGTTGATTTTTCAAATCTTTAAATGGCTTGGAAACTAAGCGTCGCGGCGACTTAAACATATCATTTTTGAATTCTACATATCCAGACCTATCAGAAGTCGTTAAAAGCTTTGGTTACAAATTCAGAAGCACAATTACAGGAGCATATCGGATATTAAGTTTTTTTGCGCTCCTAATGGAAAACTTACTATATAAAATTTATAATCCTAAAAAGCTCATTTATAATTTTCATTTTCATTTTTATTTTAATTTTTTTAATTTTTTTAATTTTCTATTATTGTTGTTGGTTCTGTGTCGTTTTCGTATATTACGAATATACAAAACACAGTAATAAAAGCTGTCACATTAAAAAAAGCTTAAAACGTATATTTAAAACGATTAATATTAATTTTTATGTTTCTTTGTTACTTAATAATTTCTTATCTTTATTTATTTTATGCAAAAAAAAATTTTATGTGTGCGGAATAAGTCACACTTTTTGAATTTGGTGGGCGCGCACGAGTACGTAAAGTTCATTTTTATGTGGGTGGGTGATAAAATTTAAATATTTATGTTTATGTTGTGTTTTTTTTTTTTCTATTGTTAAACAAATGTGTATACAGTCAAGTGCATGTGTCATCTCATCTATTGTGATTGTTTATGTAGACGGAGATTATAGCTAAAAATAACACAACATCCCGTAGGCAGAGAACCGTAGCTAGATTATTATAAGCTTTATAGCTATTTTTGTCCGTGTATAGGTTGGAAACATTTGAATACCTTGCAAGAAATTATTTTGCAATATCCATCGCAAAATAGTCTAAAAATAAAATTACAAGAAAAATGTATGCGTGTCAGAAACACCTCCGGGCATTTTATTGTAAAAGTGTACAGTGTTTGTAATTTGTCACTAAAAAGGGTGTCGAAAAGTTAAAATTTCTCAAATTGTATAGACCGTTAAGGAAAACATTGTTTAAAGTGTAATCAAAAACATATTGTGTTGCTAAATTTGCAAAAGATTAAATTCGAGTCGGCTTCACCACAAACAACCGAACCTACGATTTACATGCCGTGTAAAAATAAGAGTCACATAATTTTATCAACAGCACAACTGTCAGCTAGTGGTGATTTCATTAAATTGTAAATTAATGGGTTGAAAGCTACCAAAACCGTGGTCAATAAAGTATTCACGACGACAATCAAATTTCAATGTAACGAATTCATCAAAACAGAGCAAATGGTTTCTGCCACAGTTCATTACTTTAGCCGATACCAGATTCAAAATTACTGACAAAATCGATAAACTACGTCTTAATCTACATAAAACATCTATGTACATCCAAAGTTAAGCAGTGTCTGAACGTCAGAAATAATTCGAGATTCTATAATTTCTCATGTGACTTAGAAAATTTAATTCTAAATAACATCACCAAAAATATCCCAAATTCTCAAATTTGTGACTTTATTTTGGACAATTCCATTTGTCCAACATTTCTGTGTTGGGCAAACAGACTATTCAACGATATTTTAATTTTATTATGTTACCAAATGCAATACAGCAATCTATTATGAGCACGCCCACCAACTAATTGATCACGTTACAAAAGTTTGGCAATTAGAAAAAGTTGCAGAAATCAAACATTTAACATCCAACTAAAACAAGTATGGGAAATATTTTGTAGATAATTAGAGTGAAGACACAGTACATACCTGAAGTTAAACCATAAAAACTCTTGGCATATCCTCGAGTCCTTAAATGAATAAACATTCCTTGTACGGTGATTAAACCTATTAACAATTGCCATATATAAAAATAGGACCATCGTTTTAGATATTGGATCTATGATCCACATGGCCTCATCGCGCTGATAATAATATTTAGTAGATAAAATCATTATATAAGAATTGTGGGAAATTCGTTTAGATTCGGATAAATCATTACCAAACCACGTATAAACAAAATGGTTACATTGTCAACAACAATTGGATCGGTTGAATACCTTACAAATTATTAGGAAAATTCAAGCTTCGGTAATAGCCAGACAAGAACTGAACGGGTTTTAAGATTCATTAGCGTCTGCTTTATAAGGAGCCTGTATTTATATTCAAAGTATCATCAATGTAATGTAGCAATGCACTAAAATTAGATTTAAATAACTCTTGAATATCGAATTATGATGATATATTTATAAAAAGATTACTTGCACATGCAAATGGTCAATTTTTGAATAAATTTATAAATATACACTATACAAAGTTATATTATACCATTATTATTGTGAACTAAGTGTATAGTAACACACAACAGTGATGACAGCGGTATTAGGTGCTGATATAGCGGTCAGATAGCAACATTTAATTTCTTTATTACAAATGTTCCTAAAATGAATTGTAAATTTCATTTTTATGCATAATGCTCTTGATTTACGAGCACGATATTATTATATTACAAGTAACTAAATTTCGGGTTGATGAATTCGTCTGTTGATGACGGAGGATGGAAGGTGGTCCGGAGCAAGCGTGAGGTTAATCGCCAATCAATTGTTTTTCGGGTGGACCGGAAATCTTTTGACCACATTCTGGGTTCTGACCTTATGTTGCAGTACGTTTTAGAGCTGATCTCTTTTAGGGTAATCTCTGGCCCGTAAATTTTACTTTTTTTTTCTCTATTCTCATGGTTTCCTCTATGTCTTCCATGCTTGAATTAAAACAAATTAACTTGCACCACAGTAAGTCCGCTTCCTATGAATTTAGAAAGCTGCTTACTGTATCGCATACAGATTTTTGTCTAATCCAGGAACCGTATCTTCTTGATGGAGCTGTTTCTGGGTTGAATACTTCTAATGGTAGAATTTTCTTCAAAAATTCTGACGTTAAAACTAGAGCTTGCATTTTTATTTCTAATAATATAAATGCTTCTCTTATTTCTGAGTGCTGCTCAGACGATCTTGTGGCAGTACTCATTACTCTTGACTCTACTAATCCATGCACAAATCTGGTGTTAGCTTCAGTCTATTTGCCGTATGATTCTGTCTCACCACCACCGTCAGTGGAATTTATTAACCTTGTTCTATGGAGCAAGAAGAAAAATTTTCCTCTAATATTGGGATGTGATGCGAATACTCATCATTCGTTGTGGGGTAGTACAGACATTAATAATAGAGGCGATTCTCTGTTTAACTATCTAAGCTCGTCCGAGTTGGAAATTCTCAATAGAGGCTGTGAACCAACTTTTGTCAACTCCATTAGAAATGAGGTAATCGATATTAGTTTGTGTTCTATGTCTATCATTGATTTAATTCTCGGTTGGAGGGTGACTGATGATATCCTCACTTCTGATCATAGGTGTATCTCTTTTAGTATTAATCTGAAAAGACCACAGTTAAAACCGTATCGTAATAGGAAATTGACTAACTGGGAGTTATACTCGCGTGAGATTGTTCCATTACTACCTGAATCTGGGCTAATTAGCTCAGCTTTAGACATTGATTTGTTAGCCTCCTCGCTAACCAATGCAATCAATGGCGCTTTTGAAAAATCGTGCCCACTTGTTTCTAATCGTAAGGGTCGGAATAAACCTTTTTGGTGTTCTGATCTGAAAAATTAAGGAAAATCGCTAGAAAACTGAAGAATACAGCCAAACGATCTAATCATGCGGCTGATTGGGTCAACTTTCTAGTGGCACAAAAGAACTATAAAAAAAGTCTAAGATCCGCCCACAGAGCTTCGTGGATAAAATTCTGCGAGGAAATAAATAGTCTGTCTGGTGTAGCCAGACTTAACAAAGCTTTGGCTAAAAACGAGGTGTGTCGACCTGGTGTCCTTAGGCGTCCTGATGGCGAACTAACCTCGTCGTACAGGGAAGTTGGGGAACTCCTTCTTTCTGTTCATTTTCCCGACTGTGACATAATCAACTCTGATTATGTTGCTGTCGAACCCTCAAATACAATTGTTGATAACCCGAATTGGGACCTTGCTCGAAGGATTATCAATTCTGATATCCTTCGTTGGAGCATTTTCTCTTTTGATTCTTTTAAAACAGGTGGACCTGATGGAATTTTTCCGGCTGAATTACAGCAGGGCTTGCCACTTATTCAGGATCATCTAACCATGCTGTTCCAAGCATCAGTTGCGTTCGCGTACATTCCGCAATCTTGGAGCAGGAGTCATGTTGTGTTTATTCTTAAAGCTGGTAAGTCCGATTACACGGATCCGAAGGCTTTTCGTCCGATCAGCTTATCCTCGACTTTTTTAAAAGTTTTGGAAAGAATCATTGATAGATTTATCAGGGATGGTTGTCTATCTATTAAACCACTCAGTAACATGCAGCATGCTTACAGACTCGGGAAGTCATGTGAAACGGCCCTACATGAACTTGTGACTAGGATTGAAAGATCACTAAATTATAAAGAGTTTCTAGTGGGTACTTTCTTGGATATTGCTGGTGCTTTTGACAGTACGTTGTTTTCAACGATTACGAAGGCATGCGAAAATTTTGGTGTCGATCAAGACATTATATGTTGGATTGAATCTATGCTTAAATCTCGAACTGTTGAGATAAAGCTGGATGATTAGTCAGTTTCCGTCAAAGTTGCCAAAGGTTGTCCACAAGGTGGTGTACTGTCACCTCTCTTGTGGCTCTTGGTAATCGATGAGTTACTTGTTATACTGCAACACTCGGGCTTTGTCGTGCAGAGTTATACTGATGATCTTGTTGACAGTTTCGGGTAAGCACTTGAATGTCCTATCAGATCTAACGCAGCATGCTTTGTTAACTGTTGAAGCCTGGTGTCTTGATAAGGGCTTACATGTTAACCCTCTAAAAACGGACTTAGTTGTTTTCACCAAGCGCAGGCATATTGGTGACTTCTCTGTTCCATCTCTTTTTGGCAAAGTTATTACTAGATCGGATTATGTCAAGCATCTTGGTGTTTTCCTTGATAGTAAACTTTCCTGGAAGAAGCATCTTGATAGTAAGCTGTCAAAAGCTACTGCCATTTTTTGGCAATGCAGAAGAGCTTTTGGTAAATCTTGGGGACTGACTCCTAAAACGTTAGCTCTTATATACAAATCTATGGTTTTGCCAATGCTCTCTTATGCATCGGTCGTTTGGTGGCCAGTGATTAATCTGAAATCATCCATAGCGAAGCTTTGTGGCTTACAGGGCACTGCTTATCGGGCTATTACCGGTGCTATGTCCTCCACACCACTTATTGCTATGGAAGCTATCCTTTCTTTGCCTCAGTTGCACTCTTTCATACTTGGGTCGGCGTGTTTTGCGGCGTTCCGTTTGAGGTGCTTAGGGGTTTGGAATAGTTTCGGATCCATTTTGGGTCATAGGCTCATTATTTCTCGGTACAATTCACTTATACCAGAAATTGATATGGTTAATGACAGACTGCTACCTGAGTTTGACTTTTCCAATTCATTCTCGGTAGAATATCCGTCTAAAGATCTATGGGCTTCGCAGGTCTTTCAAAAACGATTGTCTGAATCTATAGTATTCTTCTCGGATGGATCGCGCTCTGAACTTTCTGCAGGGTTTGGAACATACTGTCCCGCGTTGGTTCAGAGTTCGTCTGGTTGTCTGGGTACTGTACAACATTTCAGGCGGAACTGATTGCGCTCTCGCATTGTGCGTTTGCTGCTTTAAAGTATAGCTTTGCTGAGGAAAACATCATAATGTGTACTGATAGTAAAGCTGTGCTCGATTCATTAATAAACCCTTTGACTGTTTCTAAACTAGTCAAGGATTGTAAACTTTACATTAATCGTCTTTGCGTATTAAATAAAGTCTCACTAATGTGGGTCCCGGCTCATTGTGGCATCGAGGGCAATGAGTTCGCGGACTCCTTAGCTAAAGCTGGTTCTCGTTTGGACATTTTCGGCACTGAACCAGCTACTCCCCTTTCTTTTAGTTTGGGTAAGCAAGCTATTAAGAAATTCATTATGTCTGTTGCAAAACAAAATTGGCGTGTTTCGTCTGGCTGCCGCTGGGCGAAACAATTTATTAGTGAACCCAATTTGAGGTCGACTAAGTTTGCTTTGTCTTTAAGGAAAGATCAGTTGAGGATCCTGGTTGGGATTCTTACAGGTCATGGCCGATTCAAAGATCTTCTTCATCGCATGGGTGTAGCTCAGGATGGTGTATGTGAGGACTGTCTCGAAGAGGTTGATGATTGCATTCACTTTATCTGTAGTTGTCCGGCCTTTGAAGGAGTTAGGCTTCAGGTCTTCAACTCTAGGTCTATTCGGTTAGATCAAGTGTCTTCCCTGCCTTGGTTCAAGCTGATTCAGTTTGCTAAGGCAGCTACTCGCCTTTGTGAAATTTAATAGAATCCTAGGTTTGTACCATGGGCCCGTTGTGGCATTGAGTGCGGAATCCTTGAGGGTTCCAGCCATTTTAATAATAATAATAATAATAATAATAATAATAACTAAATTTAACAATGATCAACTGAAAACATCATGGAATATATGATTGCAACTTGGAATACCAAAGTCGTTCTACAAAAAACAACTATAATATTAAATAATCAACTGGATAAAGCGTGACAAATATAACTTGGTATACAAAATTCATCAATTACACCAATCATCATTTTAGATTATAGCGGAGTATTTTTTAAAAAAAAATAATAAAAAAAAAATTATTTTATAAGTTTATTTACATATTAGTTATTGTTTCTTCTAAATTTTAATTGTATTCACTTATTTTACAAATTGATTTTGTTTTAATCAAACTATCGAGTATTTTCCATTAATCTATTTAGTGGTAAATAATTCTGTGGCAACAAGGAAAAACGCTCGTTGTTCTCACTTTTTCAGTAGAAATGTTTTAAAGTTAAATTTTACTTAATTTTGCATAAATTTCCATTTTTCAATGTCAAATAATTTTGAAATTAAATTTTCTAGAAATTAACTGTAAAAACAGAAATATACTTCTTTATTTAATGAAACTAATGCTGGTGTCAACTCATTTTCCCGATAATTCGAGTTATTACGTTTTTCCTTGTTTCCACAGAATCATTTTTGTATCTGCATGAATGAAAATTCTGAAAATCTAATGCTTCGAATCAGGGAAGTAAAACGTTTTGTGGTTGATTCCCTAAAAATAAATAATTTAATATCTTCTAGTTCAGAAGACAAAATTTTTCAAAAATGTTGTTGCAAATGAAAAAAAAAGCTAATTCGCAATTAGATATAGAAATAAGTGAATTTCAATAACGAATTCAGTGATAAATAAAAGCGTACTCAAAACTAAAATGGCTTTAAATATCAGTCACGCGCTAAAAATAATTCCACATTTCGATGGAAAAGCTACGGAAATGCATAAATTTTGCACGTGTGTGGAGGTTATATGATCGCAACAAAAGATCAGCACGAAAAATTGTTATATATGAACATTCTAAAAACAAAATTATGCGGTCAAGCATAATATGAATTTGTACATTAGGAAATAATTTTTTAAAGCAAGGATCACAAGGTTCTGTTTCAGCTGAATTAGTGTGTATAGTGCAAAATTAAAACGAAAATGTTAAAAGTTCCTCTGAAAGTTTACTAAACGAATTAAATGATATTTGTAAATCAAAACAAGGATTGGAACATGCAGACATTATCAAGAAACTAAATGAATCAACTGCATTAAATTATTTTCAAGGTGAACTACGGGATAATCTAAAAATTATTATTAAAGCACATAATTTCAAAAATTTAAGTGGTGCAATTATTGGAAAATAAATCAGTCATAAGCCAATTCAAAATTCCAGTTTTTGTCGTACGAGTTAAATAACATGTACATATTGTAAAAAAATGGGTGTCAAGCTAGAAAACTGTTTCAAAAGAAATAACAGAAATTTAAGGTCAAATTTTGCGGAGAATTCAAGTAAAACTAGTACACCATATTTACAAAAACAAAAAAATTTCAACATGATACAAAATTCAACAATACACTCAAATCACAGCTTACCAATCTATCAAAACCATTCTAATTATACAGCAAATATTTCAACTTGCAATTATTGTAAACGAGAAGGACATAATATTTCTGAATGTTACAAAAAAAAATTCAGTGAATCCAACAAGGTCAAACACCATCCAATATTAAAGTTATCAGTCAACCATAGCTTTCGAAAAACCAAATAGGATTCGAAGAATCGAACAGATCGGTTCGGATCCAAGATTTAAAATAAATTCGTGTTCAACTAATGGAAATTTTACTGATAGCAAAGTTCCTTCACAATAACCAACCAATCAACAAGCAACCTCTCAATAAACGAAAATACTTCTAATTCTAAATATGTACAACTAAATTCAGATATCCTATTAGTTTTTATTAATTTGATACGTGCGCTGATATCAGCCTTGTTAAAAAAGATTTTTTTAAATCAAAATACCTTATGTTATCCCGACAAGAAAATTTTAATACAAGGTATCAATTCAAATAAAACGGGAACCTTAGCCTTGGTTCTTGGTAACCATATGTCATCTTCTTTAATCAAAATTGTTCAACCATTTCAGATTGTCTAAAATTCGTTTCCCATTACATGTGCAGGAATTTTAGGAAAATATTTCCTAGAAAATTATAAATGTAAAATTGACTATCAAATTTAGTATTCCAATTACAACTAATTCATTTAAAAAATATATTATACCTCCAAGATCAGAAATTTACCTAAATTTACAAATAAGCTCAAACGACACTGAAAATTATTTTTGCCCATCGCAACAACTTCAATCGGGAGTTTTACTCGCAAAGTGTATTGTGAAACCATCGAATAATAATGTAAAATTAAAACTACAAAACCAATCAACAAAAATTATTAATATTAATAAAAGTTCCTAATATCATCCGAAACGGCTGAAAAAAAATTCAGGATAGTCATCGGTTTACGTAAACTAAACGAAATTACTCTCGATAATATTTTCCCGTAACCTTGTATAAACGAAATTTTGGAACAATTAGGTAAATCAAATTACTTCACAACATTAGACCTCTCTAGTGGTTATCACAAGTTATGTTGTATCCAGCAGATAAAGAAAAAACAGAGTTTAGTACTGACATGGGCCATTTCCATTTTACAAGAATGACTTTTGGACTGAAAGGAGCTCTGGTACTTTCCAACGTTTAATGAACAATGTCTTATCCGGTTTAAACTGTTTTAAGTGCTTTGTTTATTTAGAAGACGTATAGTTATATATGGTTACGATTTATGTCTTAAAACTACAGCCCACGGAATGTAATTTTCTGCGACACGAAATAAAATACTTTGGTCAGTTAATTACAAGTGAGGAGATTAAACCCGACCCTAAGCTAATAAGCGACTCAATTTTTCAATTATCCTAAACCAATTAACAAATCAACCCTGGAATCTTTTGTAGGTCTTACAGGCTACTATATACCATTTATAAAAAATTAAGCTGACATAATCGAACACCTTTAATAGCTCTAAAACGCGGAAAGCCAAAACAATTTCAGTGGAAAGCTTTTGTGACGAATTATTCAACAATCTTAGATCATTTCTTTCATAATCTCCAATTCTACAGTATCCCGACTTCACAAAAACGTTTTATATTATTATATGGATGCCTTAAATATTGCAAATGTTGCACTTACCTAGACTTAAATTGTGTGCCGTAAACTTGCTGCCAGAAATTCAAGCCAAGAGATACTCAGCAATATACATAAAGTTTGATCGGCAACAAAATTGTTGTGTGAGGAATAACATCATCTGCTTCAATATGGAGAATTTTGTAGCAAATTAAGTTGCTAATATACAACAGCTAACTAATGTGGACGACTGGTTTCATATTGGATTAAACCAGAATCCAGCTGACTTATTTTCAAGAAGTGCTCCATCATCTGAGTTGAACAAATGTTCTTAATGGTGGCATGGCCCATCAGTAACATTCACATTTTTTCCGTTTTTCTAACTATTAATCTTCCACTTGGTCATGAAATTTTCCATAACAAAGGAATACATTGGTCTGGTGTCTAATAGAGCTAGTCAACTTATCCAATTGCCATTTTTATGTTGTAGCAACATTGGAATCTTTTGTTTAATTGTAGGGTTGTTGGTCAAAACGTATCTTGGAAAATTCGAATTATGTAACAGTAAAATTGGAATTAACTTAATTGCTAGCGGCTTCGGTTTTGTTCGAGGAATTTTGGTTGGCTAAAAAACAGAATTTATCTGTTGTAAAATAGAGTTAAGTTTTATGATGCTTTCAAAACTTCCGACAATGTTTTGTTTCATTACTGAAGCAGTTGTAACATCTGTTTGACTAAGTTATGAATTCTCGACGTACCCCAATTTTCATCTTTGGTTTATATTGCAAATTGGGCGACTATAGACATTTGGGCCAAGTAAATACTAAAATTTCTGTGTTGGAGGCAGACTGGCATTATTATGCACTGTGGATACAAAAATGTCTCAAAATGATTGCCACTATTTAACGTTACCATTAAAACTGACAAATTCAAATGAATTATTTTAAAATCGAACCAAAAGTTTGGACTCTGTGTCATCCAATGCATCCATTTCAGGAACCACATTATCCGCAATTTGAAATATGCGATCTTCAATGTCGATAAACTGTTTGTATATTTCATATGGCTTTTCGTCAATCTCATTTTTTATTCTTCTATATGAAGTCATCCTTATCTTTCACAGTCATAAGGTTGGTAAATTTCGTAAATTGTCTTTTTATGATACCTATAACGACGGCGGATGTGTGTCGTTATTTTAATTATTCAGAATTGGATGTTGTGCAAAGCAAAGCTCAGTTTCGATCTGATGAGGAATTTAGTTAATAATTAATTGTCATCTCATCAGGCCATGGCGACCGAGTGCTATGTGTAATAGCTACTTTACGCTCTATATATATATATATATATATATATATATATATATATATATATATATATATATATATATATATATATATATATATATATATATATATATATATATATATATATATATATATATATATTATGTACAGTGTACATGTAGCGTTAGCGAATTATATGGATTTGCACGAAATATCTGAATAATTTTAATTGTGTGTGTAGCAATGGTCGCTACATACCTTTACATTTTCGTTTAACGCCTCCATGTTTATAGATGCCAACCATAAATTGAATTTAGGTTGATAAAGTAGGTTATATGCTCAAAACTTCAATTATAATTAGCAACAATGCACACCGCCGGGGATGCCGAAATACAAATGAATATGGGCAACTATAAAAAATTACCTTGTGTATTAAGAGTATATCAAAATTGAGACTTGGTTGTGGTTGATATTTGCCGGTTAAGATAACCACGCTAAATTAATAACCGAGTGTGACCTCGGTAATCGTTATACTTGTACAGTAAAATTGGTAATCACTATGGAAATTGGCTGCTGGGCGCTTAGAATTTTAAATATATAAAAATATTTTCTTTGATGCTTTGTACATCTACTGGATGAGTCGTTAGTCTTACTAGTTTTACTAATTTCACATTGAAATTGGTGATCACAGTGGACACACAGTGGAGTGGGTGATATTTATCGCTCACATACACACCTGGCAATTTTTGTATGATGACAGAAGTTAATCAAAAAACAATTTTGAAATAAATAAATTATAAAATAGATAGCCAAACATGTGGTTTTAATTGTTGTTTTTATTTCTTTTTTTTTTGCTTTTTACCCACTGACGATCAATCGTTTATTACCGCTCCTCCTCGTATTTTTCTCATTTTTCAACAATTTTGGTAAAGTCTTTGAGTTGATGTTTGTACCTACTACACATACTTTTATGTATCACCGTTTTGTATATAAATATTTTCAATAATATTCAAGCGGAGGAATTGAATATTAATTCAAGGTGCTGTATTGAAGGATTTCGGGTTTCTAGAATAAAGAAATATCTTAACAAAAGTTTAAATAAATCAATATTATTTGTGAGTAAATTTAAGTTATTGATCAGCAAACGACATAGTTTGTATGTTTCTTTTAAATTGTCCAGATTTATTTTTAACTGACGCCACTCGGTCCAATGAATCCTGCCTTGGATGTAATTTTATGATTTTGCCCAATGGTCGTTGGCCTGGCGGCGCTTTGTTATCTATCATAAGTACGATATCATCTTTATATAATTTTGGTAAACGATGTCAACATTAAGACAGTTAAATAATTCTTATGCCAATGGTCCCAAAAGTGCTGCATTGACGGTTGTATCTGCTGTCAATATTTCAATAAAGACGTTTTCACATCTAATAGATTTGGCTCGCTGGTATCATAGTTAGTGCTTGTCCAATCAGGAAACGAGCTGGTGAAAAAGGTGTAACGAAATGAGCAAAACGGGTTGTGAAAATCCGTTTAGGCATCGTGGGATTTTGACTTTGTCGTTCCTATTAATGCCATTCGTCACTGAAAAGTTAATCATCTTTTCATTACTATGGATATATTTTGACGTCTTTTCTTCCGACTATAGGATTCAGGGTTGAGGGGTGGGCTTTGCCAAAGATAAACAGAGTGAACCACGAGAAAACAAAATATATAAGGAAATTAAGCAAAGATAGGGAATTTAGGGATTAAGGCATGGATATGCTTCCCGTACGCGTCTACTGGGATTCAGCAAGGAAAAAAATTACATCACTATACATATGGTAATTTAGTAACTAAATTACCAAATTTTAATTTGTACAAAAATTCCTTTTATTAATTTTAATTTTTTTTTATCTTATTATCTATCTAGAAGATCCAGTTTGTCATCACGAAGGAAATAAAAAAAATAAAAAAAATCATTCTTCTTATAAACCCGGGATATGCGACCAACCCACACCTGTAGTGAATGCAAAGCCAGTCGCGACAAATTGTGGGGACGTCCCACAACCATGAGATGTCTCATTAAGCCATTATATTCCTTATCCAGGCATGTATTTTCACTTAGTGTCTTGTGGGAAATAAAAGTCTAGTAATGGATTCTGTTTTTTTTTTTTTTTTTTTGTTTTTTTTTTAAATTAAGTTTTCTCAACCATGAGGCAAAGATTCGAGGATAATTTTGATAATAACGAATTTCGTTTAATCACACATCATATCTTGACTATGTATGAAGGCACACTTTAACGTTTTAAGATCCTTAATATGGTAGATTCCGATATAATTTCCATTTTCATTAATATTTTTTAAGGCGACGTTTTCCGGCTGTTCCTTGATGAATGCTTTTTGAAATTTTGTAACAAATTTTGCTGAGAACTTTCGGGATGCGTCACTTTGGGAGAAATTGCGTACGAAGACGGGTTGACTAGAAGTAAACTTACGGTTTCGACTTCTAAGATTATATCTATTTGAGCTTTGCTTGTGAGCCTTTTGTAAATTGTTGAGCACAGTATTCTGTGCTAGCGTTAATCTGCCAGCATTTGACAGTTGAATCTCCTTCAAACTATTTAAAATAAAACTATTTTATTCACAAAGCAAATAGTGAGAGCCATGGGGTATATAATGTTGCCCAAATACCAAGAAGAAAGGTGAACGATCCGTGCTTTCGTGAGTTACATTTCTCAATGCACAGGCAATCAAATGTGTATGTAAATCCCAATTTGTGTGGTCCTCATGTATATAAGAGCGAACAGCTGTGAGGAAACTTCTGTTATTTCTCTCAGAAGAGCTCGCTTGGGGTGAGTATTTTGAAGTAAATATGTGTCTAATACCGTGTTCATTTACAAATTCACTACATATTTTAGAACTGTTTACCGATGTCACTTAATATTTGTTCAGGAACTGAAAAAACATTAAAGACCCAGTTCTCTAAGAATTTCACCATGTTTTTACTTGTTGCGGCTCACATTAGCTTGAGCAGAACGAAACGGCTGAAATGATCTAAAACAACAATCAAGTAGCAGTTTCCAAAATAAGATCGGAGGAATGGACCTATGAAGTCGATTTAATTTAGCTGAAACATTCTTGCCATTTCTGTTAATTGACCTATTTGTGGTCAACGTATAATATTGTTGGTGCTGTCTCCAACAGAAGAGGAATAAGTGGGGTTGGAACCCATATTTTTCAGGAAGCTATATCAGTGGAGAGGTCGGATATAGGATTAGTGCAGACGAGTATTCAGTTTGAATTCGATTACGGAGATTGATATATTCGGGATCTTGATAATGAATAGAATTTGGATCTAATGATAAGGATTGGTTATCCCCACTTTCACTTTGTAAAAGCTCCTCAGACTGCTGTAAGAGCGCGTCCGGCACAATGTTGCCTTTTCGAATCTGCGATATTTGATTGTGAAATTGAAACCTTGCAACTTTAGGCTCCAGCGAGCGAGACGCCCAGAAAGTACTCTTTAGTGCTAATCATTGCAATACGTACAGATTGATTTTATCATATTAAGAGCTCCACAGTGGAAACAATGTCGAGTCACGTTATATGGATCCCTCCAACTATCTAACTATCTTGTTGAACTGCTGGTGGACTGCGGTTGGAATAAAGTGCAATGTTACTACACTGTTGACCCGCAGATTCCATGACACATAATTCATTATCATATCCATCTCTCGAGTAGTCTAAAAATGGATTTCTGGTCAAATATGAAGTATCAGGAACAGTCGGAAAAGTGTATTCTGTCTTTTTTTTATTATCTGAATATCGATTATTTGAATACTCAGAACCCTGATTTAAGTTGTGCTTTTTGTATCTTAAACAAGTTAAGCATTTGAGTATGATCGTTTTCCTTGCTCTTTTTCAATTCAAAATCCAGTATTTTTGGCGTAACACAGACACGAGTGTAGTTGTGTTGGCATGCAAATGTTTAATGTGATAATGATTTATAATTTGGTGTAAATTGATACATAAGGCAGTATAGGGTATTTAATCGACACAACGAACAAGAGTCCGCCGACTCGCAAATATCTGAAATATTTTCAGATTCTCGTAGTGATGAACCTCACGCATAATGCATAATGTATGATATAACGATATTTGGGGATTTGAACCTAAAATTCCGATGAAGGTTTTTATGTTACGTTTTTCCTTTTTAATGTCCTTAGAATCTTTTAAAATGCACTAGTTACTGGCCACTCATATCCACTTTTTTTTAAGCTAATGCGGATCACGCCACCATGATGTTTTCAAAATAATTTCTTCCGGGTAACTACCTCTGGTGGCAAGGTCAGCTGGGTTTTCTATTGTTCGGATATGATTCCAGTGATAACGAGGCCAAAAGTCAAAGAATTCTGAAACACGATTGCTGACAAATGTTTTCCAAGTTTTAGGAAATTTTTCTAGCCATGCTAAAACTATGGTAGAGTCAGTGAATGCCCACATTTAAATATCTGGAATATTTAAGGATTTTATTACGGATTTCATCAATCTAGTTAATACCACGGCGGCATTTAATCCTAAACGTGGCAAGGAAACAGTTTTTATAGGTGCGACACAAAGTCGCAAAGTCGTGTTTTCAAAGTTAGTAGATTAACGTTTATAGTTCGCTCTTGGGTAACGCAACGAACATAAATGACGGCACAATATGCGAGTTCGGAAGCATCTGAAAATTCAATTAATGCTAAGGGACTTTATTTTTTAAGGTAAAAATATTACGTGGTATTTGAATTTGTTCTAAACAAGGATATTGTTCCTGGATCTTGGCCCATCTGGAGTCAATTTCTTCTGGTAGAGTATCATCCCACGACAGATTTTTGACCCAAAGTTGTTGAAATAGGATCTTAACTAAAATTGTCACGGGAGCGAGCCAACCTAAAAGATCAAAAATCCTACCGGGTTCAGAGAGCATTCTTCTTTTCGTGTGCACTTCTAGGGACTCCATGTTAATTTTGAATGAAACTGTGTCTTGTAGAGGGTTTCATTGAATACCAAGAAGTTTAATATAAGCTAGATCTTCATCTATAATGAGGGGAGGGATTTCTTGGTCTTCGGCTGGAAAATCATTGAGAAACTGAGAAGAGTTAGAGGATTTTCAAAGATGTAGTCCACCAGATAGTGTACAAACATAGTATCATTTAGGGATATCCCAGAAATTGATTTGCATGACGCATCAAGAACAACCTAGTTTCGTTGTCGTACTACCATGTACTACCTCAAGACTTATGTTAAAGGAGAAGCAGCAAAACTTTTGAATCAGATACCAACAACAGGAGTAAACTACGCAGATGCGTGGAAAATCATGATAAACCGGTACTACAAGGTGGTTTCTTGTAGCCTACCATGTGAATACACTGCTAAATCTGCCAAACATTACCTCGGAATATGCAACTGCAGTAAAAAAATCTTCATGACACGATGAAAGAAAATCTATATGCCTTGAAGAACTTAGGTATTGATACAACAACATGGAATGCAATATTTATTCCATTAATATTAAAAAAATTGGACAACGAGACTCATCGTTTGTACAAAGTTAATCTAAAGAACACTCGGGAAATCCGGTCTCTAAATGAGTTTCTTAAGTTCCCAGAAAGTCGCTTCCGATCACTAGAAGCAACTAACATCCCAGGAAGGGGATTTCAACAAAATAAAATCATTCATTACCCAAGCAGCAGCCGAACTACTAAATTTACCAAAATTTCGGGTAAATCTGCAAGTCAGTGGAATTTGTGGAATATCATCACATTACGCATCAAGTTTCAACCAGGTCGTAGAAGCGTTCATTTTACCAAAACTGACTGAACGTCTACCAGCTGAACCAATAAAAGGTGGTGTCAACAACACCACGTGGAAGTGGCTAGTATTAGCAAATCCAAACTTCGAGACACCTGACCCTATCGACATGATTCTATGTGCAGATATTTATGCAAATATTTTAAAGGAAGGAGTAGTTAAGACCTCACCAGTCCATCCAGTTGCTCAAAAAACGGAGCTAGGATGGATCCTTTCGAGAATGACGCAGGCCAGTCTGAGTTTATTGGCCATCCAATAAACCCAGACGATATTGCATGCAAGAACAACATATACAAGAACTACCATAACAAGGTGGTAACAATATAAACATGTGTTCATAGCGGATATCAATAACATCTACGGATCATTGTGACCGAAAAACAACAAAACCTACAAAGAATTGTTTAGAGAACTGATTAACAATCGCAAATCAAAGAGTACAAATTATGAACAGTAGCATACGGTACAGCTTCTGCTCCATACATATAATTCTTGGGAAGCTTATGTTTCAGGAATTATGGATATAAGGAGTATCGTGGGACGAGGAGCTACCTGAAGAAATAAAAAAGGGTGGGTCAAATACAAATCAACATTCTACGAGCTGCAAAAAATATAAATTCCACGCTGGGTAAACAAAGAACATATAAGGATTTAAAGCTTCATGGATTTTGCGATGCATCTGAAGCAGGGTACGCAGCAGCGTACGCAGCAGCTGTTTATTGCAAAGTTACAAAAGCAGGAAAACTATGTAAGAAACCAATTTTGGATTCTTTAAGGCAAAAGAGCCACAAAACAACATAATCGTCATTGCTAAAGGTTCTTCAGATTTAATGCTGGTCGAGCGACACAACTACTGGGTATCTTACCATCACCAAGTGTGACACTATTAATTCACCCACACAGGGATAGATTATGCTGGATCCATACATTTTCCAATGTCTAAAGGCAGAGCATCCAAAAGCCCGAAAAGGTACATCGCAATTTTCATCTGTTTAACAGTGAAGGCGATCCAAATAGAACTGGTTAGTGATTTAAACATCAGAAGGATTTCCCTCTGTGCTCAAACACTTCATAGAACAAAAGGGAAATGTTGCAAATTTATATAGCGATAACGCAACAAACTTTGTTGCAGCAAATAAATATCTGCAGGCCATCTTTCACCATTCGAACGATATTTTGAACAAGTTGTCGATTCAAGGGATACAGTGGCCCTTTATTCCACCAGGATCTCCACATTTTGGCAGTCTATGGGAAGCGAGAGTAAAACTAGTAAAACAACATATGAAGAAAACCATCACTACTAACGGTCGAAGAATTGACAACTTTACTATGTCAAATCGAAGCATCATTAAATTCAAGACCTATGCCCTTTATCAGACGATCTAAACAAACTTAAATGCCTAACACCAACACATTTTCTAATAGGAAACAACTATCTTCTATAGGTGGCAGCTAGTCGACAGGATGCACATTGAATTTGGGAAAATCTGGAGCAAAGACTATCTACAGAATATTGAACATTGTGTGAAATGGACAAAGCACCAACAACCAAATATAAAAACGAACCAGTTAGTGCTCATAAGGGATGAAAATATACCACCCACTAAATGGACAATGGCAAGAATAATAAGTTAGTTAGATGAGCCGTTACTTTGAAAACTCAGAACCGAACTCTCAAAAGATATATCACCAAAATCAGTCCACTGCCAAATCACTACAGATGATATTCCTACAATTAGCAAGCCGACCAATTATACTAAAGGATATCCCATAAGTTGATTTGCATGACGCATCAAAAACAGCCCGTAGTTTTGTTGTCGTACTACTCTCCTTTCTAATAGCATGGAGTGGCATATAGACAACATTTTCAGCAGGTCCATCATATACTTATTCATATGTGGCCCAATTTTTCATTTTCGGACATAAATTGCGATAAATCCTTTTTCAAAAGTGAATTCCCCAATAGTGATAGTTTTAATTTGAGGGAATTTGAACTAAAATTCGCTCGAACTAGTCTCGAGAGGTGGTGTTTACGAAAGATTGCTCGCATTGCCTTTCTTTTGGCATATAAGACCGAATATCACTCAATTCTTCCGAAATCCAAAATTTTTGTAAGATTTGATCTACGTTTGCTTCGATGTTGGATTGAAATGCAGTAAGATGAGCTGTTTTTTGGTGTTTTTGTTGTAATTGATTAATAGGTCCAGCCAATGGATATGATCTCGGTTTCGATTTTGAAAATTATTTTTGCTTGCTTTGATTATGCAATAGCGTATGATGCTTCATTGAGCACCAGCGACATAGATATTTAGACATACAACTGTCCGTTGGATGCCCTAAATTTAAAAAATTGTGATAAAGCTAATTTTGTGTAACTTATTGAGTACGAGCTAGTACAGATAACTGTCTAAAATCGGGACATCGATATAAAACGTGGTTTTGTAAAAATTTAACACGTTGATCGAGGATAGAATTGTGAAAGTGTATGGTTTTGTTTGAATTAAAATTAAGTTTATTTGACCATTACGCCCCTTCCAGCTCAGCCGCTCGATTATTCAGAAACCCAAGAAATGATTTTAGTGTTGGCATCTCCGAACTTACAGCCTCTCTGCTTTCGGGATCTAATTTATTAGACATAAATATATGACCCAAACGTCTTTGGTTTTAGCTATCTCGTTTAGGGCATACCAAGGTTGCTCATCCAATCCATCTATTTAGATCAACCAGTTAGTATTGTAGAAAATAAAGTGTCTACACAGCTTAAAGTTATACTTTCTTGAATAAATTGTACAATGGGTTAAGTTTCCACTCTACCGAGTATCATCCAGGTAGCAATAACTGTATCAATGTGTTAAATACCTCCCGTAAAGCATTCTCATCGTTATGTCGATGGTTGGTCTCAAAGAAATTATCAAATTTTAATAATCCACAGGACAACACCACACGTATCATCATTATCTTTCAATTTGATACAAGGTCACTTAAAAATGGTAAATGACTATGTCAGAATATAAAATAAAACTACAAAACTTTTTAAACAGCTATATACACAACGCATGTATAGATATAGATAAAATAATGTCAAAATTAAATCTTAAAATTACATGACCATCAAATTATCACATGATATAGTAACACTATATACTGTAAGTCTGACACCTAAATTTTCACCCATATTTTTGCAAAATTTACCATTGATATATCATATAAAATCTCCAGAGCTTTTAATTTTCATCATCATTTTTCTTATACTCAGTATAGCAAGAGCAACAAAAATGAAATGGAAATCTTGAAAAAACCAGCATCCGAAATAGATGACAAAGTATTCGAATATACGAATGTTGAGTTGAGTTAAAAAAGATAAAGAAGAAGACCACCATACTACCATATAATATAAAGATATCTTCATAGTATATAGAGGAAAATTATGTATTCAAAAGCATAAAAGAAAAATTATATTTTCGTTTAAAAATATCTTATGTACCAAAAAATGAGGATGAAAAAAAAAAATAAATAAAAAATACGAAAATCTTGACCAAGATTGATGAGACAAGAAGATTTTCTATATACTGTATACTGTGTGTGTGTTACGTCTTCGTTTCTTTTTGATAAATTACAGATTTTTTTTTTTTCAAGACTATAAATCGTATTTATACTTTCTGTATATACGGTCTACGGTTAAGTGTCGAGGGAAAACTTTTATTTCGAATAATTTTGTCGAGGCAAAAATACGCTGATCGCACTTTAATAAAAATATGTCACAAGGCCATGAAAATCTGTCACACAAATGCACCCTTTCGGGCATCGTATCTAATTTATATTCATATAGCCATTTACGACAAAAGCAATTCACTCATTAATCTCAAAAGTTCATCATATAAATCGAAGATCTTGTGTCGTTTCTTGAATTATACACGCAGTAATATATATTATATACAGTATGATTTGTAGAATAATTTGCAAAATCGTATAGTACAAAATCGTACAAAATGGTTCTTTTATCTTTAGAGAAGTCATCAGGCTGTCATCATCAATCCGTTATTTGGAATAACTGATTCTCTACGCTAAGAACTCTGTCCTCCATAAAAAAGTACTCATTTGCTTTCCTGTGTTTTCCAACTCTAGTCAAATCTTCTTTGTGATTTTGACAAATGTCTATGATTTTTACTATGTATGATACTACCTTCCAGCTCACATCCGGTTGACATGATCATATACTATTTCTTTCCCAAGTTGTTTGGTGCATCTTTAATTAATTTGTTTTACGTCCCACACTTCTTGCTCAAGCTCTATAGATATACAATCAATTTTTAGTATGTGGATTCTAAATACCAGGTGCCTTCCAGTTTTATTTTTGAAGATTTCTTATGGTAGAGCTAGGTATCTTACAAATAAACTTCTCATACTAGCAATTCTCAGGAATCAAAAGGAGGTTGGTGACTCTCTAAAAACATCATACACTAGTACAGGATCCATGGTGGATACTTAGAACCAGTTGACATCTCAGGAAATTCCTTATCTAGTAGGTAAACAGTCTAAATTGTTCTCCAAAGCTCCTGCACGAACAAATGTAGAGAACTTTAAAAGGAATTGAACGATGCTAGAAGGCAGAAGACTCTAAGCAGAAGCGGTGCTTTGTAAAGAACACCGCTACTACCATATCACAGCGACTATCGCCACAAACCGTAGCTGGTAAGTTAAGATCAAACAGAATAAAAGAAAATCTTAAAATCAGAAAAAAGGACAATGATGCTAGTATGGAGCATAAGGATGTATGTATGTAGATAAGGAAGACAAATAGTTGCAGGCTTGTAAAAAAATTCATGTATAAATAATCGTTGCTGAATTGAAGTTAGGCGAAAACCAAACAAGCAAACAAGACAGGAAAAACAGGCCCAATTAAATCGAGAGATGCCAATTGGAAGTAGAAGTGGAAATAAAAAGCAAAGCAAACCCAGAAAAGATTAATGCTAAAATAAATGCGATACGATAATCCAAACCGAGAAATTTACTCCTGCAACTAGACTATAACAATGAAGGTAAGAAACCTTTAGAATACAAAAAAGAATACCTTACAAATATTGTTGGGAAAAAAGCTAGCGTACATAGTCTGAAACCGAATAGCTCAGTCGAAGTCACGGGCCTGGACATACAAGGATTAATTCCAAAGCCACCCTTAATGATTTCAGTGACACTCTTGAATGTAAACTGCAAAGAGCAACAAATTGGATTCAATTAGCTGCCCGAACAAGTGACAAATATATTAGTTGATGTCTCTTGAGTTCCAATTCGTTGAATAGAAGAGTGAAAGAATGAGTCACAGAGACATATTGTTTCAAACGTTTAGAGTATGGTCATTCTAAATCCAATTTCAGAGTAACAGACAAAAGATTTGGATTTGTATTGAGCGCCAATCAAAGCTCTTAAAATAACTGAGCAAATTGTCCTGAATATTTGCTTAAAAGTTATAATAAGATCTAGCAAAGGGAATATTCGGTCCAAATACTTTTAGAAGTGGCCGATTTACTATTGCTCCTATTCCAGATATCGTTAAGTGGTGTTTTGTCGGTAGCTCTTGACGTTAAAACTGCGTTCAACTTGGCATGGTGGCCCAACATGAAGTAGGCATTGTGGGCCATTTTTAGGGTCCCAAAATTTTAACATATATGATAGAAAGCTATCTGAATGATAGGATTTCATCCATCAACACCGCCGATGACCCTCGTAAAAAGAAAATAAAGACAGATGCTGCTTAAAAATCGGTTTAGGCTGCAAGGCGAAAATAAGTAAACTGCCTACCTAGACAGATCGTGAGGCTGGAGAGATAAACTAATACCTGATTCAGTTCCTGAATGGCAATGGCTACTTTGCAAAGTACTTGTGCAGAATGGAAAAAATGCCTAAAGTGTATCTATAGAGATCTAGATAAGAACAATGCCTTTTACGCAAAAAGATGGTTCTCAATGCCCATTGTTGGAAGAAGGTCAAAGCGGACATTCAACACGTGCTACAAAAGAAACAAAATAGATGCTTAGATGCACGCAACTAGACAGATGAAGATTATGTTGTGATAAGTTATGTGAAAAACAACGAGGCTGATTCCCGATGTAATTTGATAAGCATTATGAATGTTTAAGGCCCAAGTATGAGGTTTTAGTGGCTGTTAGTTCAATACACCACAAAATTGTGACCTTTTGATTTATGAACCAAACATTTCCTCAGGATATTAATCTGCTTTTGATGGTTACTGGTTCCGAAATACATGTTATTAAGAATTTCCGCCTAAGGACCAAACGCCTAATAGTAAAGTTACGGTAAAGTTAGTCAAGTGAGTAAAATGCATAAAAGTTAAGTAAAATGAATAACAGTGAGTAAAATAAGTAAAGTGAGTAAAGTGAGTAAAGTGAGTAAAGTGAGTAAATTGTGTAAAGTGAGTAAAGTGAGTAAAATGAGTAAATTGAGTAAAGTGAGTAAAGTGAATAAAGTGAATTTATTCCTTTTACTCATTTTTCTCACTTTACTCACTTTACTCACTTTACTCACTTTACTCACTTTACCCAGTGAGTAACACTTTACTCATTTTATTTATTTTATTCATTTTACTCACTTTATTCCCTTTATTCCCTTTACTCAATTTATTCACTTTACTCACTTTACTCACTTTACTCACTTTACTCACTTTACTTTATTCTTTATATAGAGTAAAATGAGTAAAGTGAGTAAAGTGAGTAAAATGAATAACAGTGAGTAAAGTGAGTAAAGGAACAAATTCATTTTATTCGGTTTACTCGCTTTACGCAATTTACTAACTTTATTACTTTTCTCACTTTACTTTATATTTATATAGAGTAAAGTGAGTAAAGTGAGTAAAGTGAGTAAAGTGAGTAAAGTGAGTAAAGTGAGTAAATTGAGTAAAGTGAGTAAAGTGAGTAAAGTGAGTAAAGTGAGTAAAGTGAGTAAAGTGAGTAAAGTGAGTAAAGTGAGTAAAGTGAGTAAAGTGAGTAAAGTGAGTAAAGTGAGTAAAGTGAGTAAAGTGAGTAGAGTGACTAAAATGAGTAAAGTGATAAAAGTGAGTAAAGTGAGTAAAGTGAGTTAAGTGAGTAAAGTGAGTAAATTGAGTAAAGCGAGTAAAGTGAGTAAAGTGAGTAAAGTGAGTAAAGTGAGTAAAGTGAGTAAAGTGAGTAAAGGGAGTAAAATAAGTAAAATGAGTAAAGTGAGTAAAGTGAGTAAAGTGAGTAAAGTTAGTAAAGTGAGTAAAGTGAGTAAAGTGAGTAAAGTGAGTAAAGTGAGTAAAGTGAGTAAAGTGAGTAAAGTGAGTAAAGTGAGTAAAGTGAGTAAAGTGAGTAAAGTGAGTAAAGTGAGTAAAGTGAGTAAAGTGAGTAAAGTGAGTAAAGTGAGTAAAGTGAGTAAAGTGAGTAAAGTGAGTAAAGTGAGTAAAGTGAGTAAAGTGAGTAAAGTGAGTAAAGTGAGTAAAGTGAGTAAAGTGAGTAAAGTGAGTAAAGTGAGTAAAGTGAGTAAAGTGAGTAAAGTGAGTAAAGTGAGCAAAGTGAGTAAAGTAAGTAAAGTGAGTAAAGTGAGTAAAGTGAGTTAAGTGAGTAAAGTGAGTAAAGTGAGTAAAGTGAGTAAAGTGAGTAAAGTGAGTAAAGTGAGTAAAGTGAGTAAAGTGAGTAAAGTGAGTAAAGTGAGTAAAGTGAGTAAAGTGAGTAAAGTGAGTAAAGTGAGTAAAGTGAGTAAAGTGAGTAAAGTGAGTAAAGTGAGTAAAGTGAGTAAAGTGAGTAAAGTGAGTAAAGTGAGTAAAGTGAGTAAAGTGAGTAAAGTGAGTAAAGTGAGTAAAGTGAGTAAAGTGAGTAAAGTGAGTAAAGTGAGTAAAGTGAGTAAAGTGAGTAAAGTGAGTAAAGTGAGTAAAGTGAGTAAAGTGAGTAAAGTGAGTAAAGTGAGTAAAGTGAGTAAAGTGAGTAAAGTGAGTAAAGTGAGTAAAGTGAGTAAAGTGAGTAAAGAGAGTAAAGTGAGTAAAGAGAGTAAAGTGAGTAAAGTGAGTAAAGTGAGTAAAGTGAGTAAAGTGAGTAAAGTGAGTAAAGTGAGTAAAGTGAGTAAAGTGAGTAAAGTGAGTAAAGTGAGTAAAGTGAGTAAAGTGAGTAAAGTGAGTAAAGTGAGTAAAGTGAGTAAAGTGAGTAAAGTGAGTAAAGTGAGTAAAGTGAGTAAAGTGAGTAAAGTGAGTAAAGTAAGTAAAGTGAGTAAAGTGAGTAAAGTGAGTAAAGTGAGTAAAGTGAGTAAAGTGAGTAAAGTGAGTAAAGTGAGTAAAGTGAGTAAAGTGAGTAAAGTGAGTAAAGTGAGTAAAGTGAGTAAAGTGAGTAAAGTGAGTAAAGTGAGTAAAGTGAGTAAAGTGAGTAAAGTGAGTAAAGTGAGTAAAGTGAGTAAAGTGAGTAAAGTGAGTAAAGTGAGTAAAGTGAGTAAAGTGAGTAAAGTGAGTAAAGTGAGTAAAGTGAGTAAAGTGAGTAAAGTGAGTAAAGTGAGTAAAGTGAGTAAAGTGAGTAAAGTGAGTAAAGTGAGTAAAGTGAGTAAAGTGAGTAAAGTGAGTAAAGTGAGTAAAGTGAGTAAAGTGAGTAAAGTGAGTTAAGTGTGTTAAGTGAGTTAAGTGAGTAAAGTGAGTAAAGTGAGTAAAGTGAGTAAAGTGAGTAAAGTGAGTAAAGTGAGTAAAGTGAGTAAAGTGAGTAAAGTGAGTAAAGTGAGTAAAGTGAGTAAAGTGAGTAAAGTGAGTAAAGTGAGTAAAGTGAGTAAAGTGAGTAAAGTGAGTAAAGTGAGTAAAGTGAGTAAAGTGAGTAAAGTGAGTAAAGTGAGTAAAGTGAGTAAAGTGAATAAAGTGTTGATTCCAATTCACATTGAACCGGAGCTAACCAGAACACTTTATAAGCGCTTGGTCTCACAGACTCATCAATCAATCAATTTCCAAACGTCCATCCTAAGATCCTGTGACATTATCTCTCGTTCGTAATATTTTAGTAAGTGATATCAACAACATTAAGTAATGGTCAAATCGTATTCCTTCGACAATTATTAAAATGTAGCAATTTCCTTTTATTGCTGCAACGTCACTTTTTTTTAGTCCGGAGCATTTTTATTCCTTTGTTTAGAAAGTAAAATTGATCTGTCAGTTTTAAAGGTCACAAAGTAAATGATTTTTGTTATTGGTTTGAAATACCTACTATGTAAACTGTTAAATGCCTTTCCTTGTTTAATATCGAAGAACAACTGGCAGTTTGGTTTCCTGCTACTATTTTGCCTAAACATTTGCCTTATTGTATCTTGCTAAATTCTAATTGTTGCAATTATTTCGGTGGTTTGTCGAGATTATTTTTCTTAGTTCTAAAGATAGCTTGTACCTTAAAACTCCCTGCGTACTGTCTGAGTATTTGAATTCTGTTGCATTGTGACTAGAAACCAGTTATTCTGCGTCAGCTATTCTTAAAATGAGCTGGTTCCCCCTTTTTTCAGAAATCTGGGCATTACAGTGCTAGCAGAGTTATTTTACATTCTATACTCCTCAATTGAATTTACTTTATTTTATCTTCTCTTGCAATTTTAGTTAGTTCAGTTCCCATACTTAATTCTACCTGTACTTCAATTCAAACTCAATTCAATGCCTTGTCTAGTACCACTATCATAAAAAAGTAGAAGCTTACATTCTTCCCGAGTATAACATCTTAGCATGTTTTACATTTTATTCTACTCTAGGATTCTCTTTAACTTTAATTTTAATTCTTGTATGCATCATGTTAAACTTGAAAAACCTTTTAGATAGGTTTTTTACTTAACTACAGAGCTATGCACTTAACAGTAAAAGAATCTAAAGGCCACGAAGTCTTTTCAAAGGTCCGAATTTTAAAGTTATATGTAAAAAAATAAAGTTAAGCCGCAACTAAACCAGTAAAGCTCCAAATATATCTATCTGAGCTCAGACTTTAAACATGATGTAGTTAAGCTTAATATTGACGTCTGCAAAGCTCACAAATTAAAACGAAAATTATAACGAATGAAACGCTAATGGTAAAAATCATGGCACATCGAAAGAATTATCACTATTTAAGCAACGCAATAAGAGAAAAATGGCTTACTATTCAATATGTTAATATGAAGTAAGGCAAAACTAAGAGTGACATCCTGTCTTCAGCATTAGAATAAGGCATCCAACATAATTACTGATTTTAATAAATTCAAAAACCCCGACAGAAATATGGTTAAAGGGAGTCACAAAAATGTAAAACATGAAGAACTTTAAATTCAAGTAGCTCGTATAGACATTATTGCTCCACGATAGTCTAACTTTAAGTAAAAGTATCATGTCCCAAAGTAAAATTTAAAAAGTACAAAAGTTGCAAACTTTCATGCCCCTCTTAGAGTTTCAAATAAGCCACGCAGCTTCAAAACAAACACCCAACACAGCTCCTGTAAACTATCTTACTGAGCACACTATACAATCGGTACATATATATAGTTAAGATGCCTTTTGGGTCTAAAGCATCCAAAAACAGAAGTAAATATAAAACAAAAAAATGTATTCTCTTCATTCCCAAAAGAAAAGCATCATTTTCTTAAATCCAAATATCCATATATCCCATATCTATCTCATCTGTTCGGTACATTTTTTTCCTCCTATATTTTCCAAGCATGCACAACAACAAGAACAACTGTACAAAAAAAAAGTTTTGTCTTAAATTTTCCCATGTCGTGATTGTATATCTATATATGAATAAATCTTATAATTGGGAAGGGGGATTTATGGTTGGGTGTCTACAATATATACACAGAAGGTGATATTTACGTGACAAAAAATTAAACGGATTGTGCACAGTATATGAAAATCTGATTATATGGAATTGAGATCACCGAACTTACATGAATCTGTATATATCTAGTAAATTATCATCACGCAACACTTTTAATTTCTCCCCCTCACTCTCGCTTGACGTATATACATTTGCCGTTACTACGTGCAATGAGATATTTGTAATCAGAAATAATGACGATGGCAGCCAGAAGTTTAATGGAAAATTAACATTTTTCTTATGGATGTGTGGGTGTGTGTGTGTGTGTCAAATTGTTTGTGTGCCAAAATGTTTTTTTTTATTCATTCCATAACAAAGGTCACGCGCAACATACGTCTACAACATAATGATGATTCAATTTGATTTTATTAGCTATACAAGGCGGCATAAATGATGTTGATGATGCAAAGTTAATTTGAATGTCTTGATTTAATATTCAAATGGTGCAGACAAATTGATAAATGTTTTGGATTAGTCAAGGGGTTTTTCATTTTTAATTTACTGATCTTAAAATTAAATGTAGTAGAATTTCTAAGTCACTGAAATCATAATCGATGTCAGGAATAATGGGAAATTGTATATAGACCCAAATAGTCTTTACGATATATACGATATTTACTTTTATGATTTGAAAGGCCAATAACCATCATGCATTTTTTATGAATTTTGTGAACTTGTTTTGTTTACCCAAATATTTTCTAAATAATTAGTTAAGTAATTATTTAAAGTAAAAATAAAACTATCAACCTACTATTTTTTTTGATCTAGTACGTACCCAAGATAAGCCAAGGAAAGTAGCCAAGGAAAGTACACAAAAACGGTCTACGTACTGTTAAGAAACAAAGGTTATTATCGCTTAACCAGTGAAGAAACTTTTCGTAAATTGGTAAATTTGTAAAAGCTTGCCCTTTTGTAATTTTGTAAAAGAAATGATGATTTGTAAAAATGTATGGATATTTTATGACCGTATTTATCCTGATGTCAAGAGCTTTTAATAAAGATATCAGTCATCACAGTCAGACCCACTATAACGAGTGCTTTTGACAATTCCTGCATATTTACAAATTTGTAAGAGCACGACTGTGAAGTTTTCCACAAAATTCCACAAATTCAAAAATATATACGTATACAAGATTTGTGGAAAAAACAAAAATTGTCTATGTAAAGGTAAATTAGTGGGCAAAAGCAATTTAAGTTTACATGGTAAATAAATACCTACAAATTATAATACTAACGAGTATCTTTTACATATTTATGTTGTAATATTTTAAACAAATTTGTAAAATTGAAATATAATGTTAAAAAAAGACAGGCTTAAATTAAATTAAAATAATCTTTCTCAAAAACATATCATACACCGCTTTAAAAAGAAACTTTCTCTACGAAATAAAATTAGCTCGATTCCACTGTATCAAAGATTGGCCAATTTACAGAGGTTTCTTAAGTAAGTGGCAAACATGGATAGTTAGATATTGACTTGTTCTACAAAATAAAACTAGTCCAATCTTTATACGATGGGGTTAACCCTTTTGTGGATGACTTGGTAACTTATAATTTATCAAGAAAATTTAAATAGTTTATGCGTTCACTATATCAAAGATTGCCGATTTCGTTTTTTAGAAAATGTAAATAAAAATAAAACGTCCTATATTCTGTCTTAAGATCCAGGCTATTTTATTTTATTACCTTGCTTTCTGTTGAATTGTATGGAAAACCCCAAAACTACATAATATTAAAATAACATAAAATATCAAATGGCAGAATACGGTCCAATACTATAATAAAAAATATAAGAATACTTGGCATTAGAAGGAGAAAACAAATCCTACTTACTTCTCTAACCTCGCACGATATTCAAGTTTCGTTAAACATTTATTTGGGTTTTTGTTCTTGTTTTGTTTCACCTAAGTAATTTAACAGGTAATCACCAAGTTGCGTATTTGTGTTTTGGTTTTAAAATTGAATTGCTTGGTAGCGCTAATGCCTTAGATTTTCTTGGTATGCACTAATTTTATTGTTGCATTTCCACTCGACTCTGTAAATATAGTGCATATTATGTTTAGAGTTGATAGAACTCGACTCTACAAATTTGTTACGATAGCTACGATTTGGTATATGTCTCGACTCTGTATATAGTGAAAATTTAACCTAGGTTGAAGCTAGTATATGCTTATTAATAGTTCGATTTTGGTTATATAACTGTTGTCCCTTCGTTATATTTAGTACGAGTATATTTTGCAATCGAAACATATAAATATATGAATGGAAGTACAGTAAATATAGAGAAAGAACATTACTCTTATATGCAATTCCAAGGAAGGATTTTTTTTACAAAATAAAAGTAGTCCAATTTCCATACGATGGAATTAAGACTTGTGTGGATAACGTGGTAACTTAGACTTATCAAGAAAATTTTAATATCTGATGCGTTCACTATATCAAAGGTTGGCCGTTACAAATCAAAAGACGATTTAGATCAGCGAATTGCTCTGCGAAAGCAAGCGCTTGAATCAGTAATGGTTTGGGCCGCGATGACTGCAACGAACTTAAACCCAACGAACTATTTTTGCATGCGGTCCATTCTGCAGGCTAAAGTATTAACTAACAAATATGAGACTGTCGACGCCTTAAATATTGCTCTTCGCCGAGAATAGGCCATAATTACATCACACAACGTACGTGTATCGTGTGAAGCCTTGTAGGACAGACTCGATGCTATTATCCGCTCTTAAGGTGACTACATCGAATAATAACATATTTTTTGATAAATTTGAAAGGTTTTTCGATATTCTGAAGTTTTGAAATGAAAAAAATGAAAATCTACAAATTTACAGTATTTTTAATTGGTTACACTTCGAGTGCCGACCCGTATTAAGTATTAAGTACTGTATATTATATATTTAATTATTTATCTAGTATTTTATTTCAAACACCTCGACCGTGGGAACTAGACGCTGTTTGACCCCGCATCTACTAATGAAAATACGATTAATGACAATTTTGGTCCGCGAGTGGTAGTTTATTTCCCACCTGCCCACCGGCGAGCCGGTTATGGATTTCCTCTATCCGCTACCTGAGGACGCGCCTGATGGGAGATCTCTAACTCCACACAGGTGTGTTTGTGTGTGTGTGTGTGTGTGTGTGTGTGTGTGTGTGTGTGTGTGTGTGTGTGTGTGTGTGTGTGTGTGTGTGTGTTTGTGTGTGTTTGTGTGTGTGTGTGTGTGTGTGTGTGTGTGTGTGTGTGTGTGTGTGTGTGTGTGTGTGTGTGTGTGTGTGTGTGTGTGTGTGTGTGTGTGTGTGTGTGTGTGTGTGTGTGTGATTTTATTTGATGTAGATATTTAAGTATGTATGTGACTGCGATTTGTCTATTTTGATATTTATGGTTATTGGTTGACATATTAATTTTATTTTTTTATGTAAAACAAAATTGCGGGATTGACATGAGCCTGGTCTGTTGTTGCGGTAGAAAATATTTTAAGGTCATCATATATTTCCCAGTTGTTATTCGGTCTCTTAATAATGGCAGTGTAGTGCTTTAGTGACTGATTGTAATTTATAATCGCTTTGATATATAAATTATCTGTATCTAATTTAATAATTTGTTGAATATCGAATATTTATCGGATATTTGTTGAATTTGTTGAACCGTCAGTCCAACATACTATCCAACTTACTAACTGATTTCCATTTTGTTTTTTTGTCGATTCTTTGTAAAAAAAAATGAAATTTTGTTGTATTCTTGCATAATTACCCCTTCTTTTTTGTTTTCCATCACAAAACGAGGTTGACTTCTTTTAGCAAATTCATTAAACATAAATTAAGAAATTTTGTTCAACAGGAAAATAATTGTACATACATCAGGTTTTAATCGCGCAATATGAGGGATGCCTATAAATGAAATGAATAACGAAATATCGTCCAACAACAAGGCACACCTCCATGTTGAATGGAATTTCTATCCCACTCATTACTATTATTATTTTAAGCCAAATCCCTTCAAATCACCCGAAGAACCATCACGTCCCACCCCTGGTCGAAAAACCAACCCACAGATCCAATTCTCTCTAAAAACCATAGAAAACCCATAAATACTAATTTAAAAATCGACAACAAACAGACACGGTACCTAAATTCACCCTCCAATTAAGCATTTACAAACAAAAACCCACCAACCACATTGAACCAGCACTAAATTTTCTCACCACCAATTCCCTACCCGAAACAGCTCGAACACTAGATATCCCTCCCGCAGTACAGTCAAAGATTGTGTGTAGTAATTATGGCCTATTCTCGGCGAAGAGCAATATTTAAGGCGTCAACCGTCCCATATTTGTTAGTTAATACTTTAGCATGCAGAAATAATTCATTGGAATTAAGACCGTTGCAGTCATCGCGGCCCAAACCATTACTGATTCAAGCGCTTGCTTTCGCAGAGCAATTCGCTGATCTAAATCGTCTTTTGATTTGTAACGGCCAACCTTTGATATAGTGAACGCATCAGATATTAAAATTTTCTTGATAAGTCTAAGTTACCACGTTATCCACACAAGTCTTAATTCCATCGTATGGAAATCGGACTACTTTTATTTTGTAAAAAAAATCCTTCCTTGGAATTGCATATAAGAATAATGTTCTTTCTCTATATTTACTGTACTTCCATTCATATATTTATATGTTTCGATTGCAAAATATACTCGTACTAAATATAACGAAGGGACAACAGTTATATAACCAAAATCGAACTATTAATAAGCATATACTAGCTTCAACCTAGGTTAAATTTTCACTATATACAGAGTCGAGACATATACCAAATCGTAGCTATCGTAACAAATTTGTAGAGTCGAGTTCTATCAACTCTAAACATAATATGCACTATATTTACAGAGTCGAGTGGAAATGCAACAATAAAATTAGTGCATACCAAGAAAATCTAAGGCATTAGCGCTACCAAGCAATTCAATTTTAAAACCAAAACACATAAATACGCAACTTGGTGATTACCTGTTAAATTACTTAGGTGAAACAAAACAAGAACAAAAACCCAAATAAATGTTTAACGAAACTTGAATATCGTGCGAGGTTAGAGAAGTAAGTAGGATTTGTTTTCTCCTTCTAATACCAAGTATTCTTATATTTTTTATTATAGTATTGGACGGTATTCTGCCATTTGATATTTTATGTTATTTTAATATTATGTAGTTTTGGGGTTTTCCATACAATTCAACAGAAAGCAAGGTAATAAAATAAAATAGCCTGGATTTTAAGACAGAATATGGGACGTTTTATTTTTATTTACATTTTCTAAAAAACGAAATCGGCAATCTTTGATATAGTGAACGCATAAACTATTTAAATTTTCTTGATAAATTATAAGTTACCAAGTCATCCACAAAAGGGTTAACCCCATCGTATGGAGATCGGACTACTTTTATTTTGTAGAACAAGTTATCATCTAACTATCCATGTTTGCCACTTACTTGAGAAACCTCTGTAAATTGGTCAATCTTTGATATAGTGAACGCATAAATTATTTAAATTTTCTTTTTGTTATTTGTGGAAAACTTCACAGCCGTGTAAAAGCTTACTCTTTTGTGGATTTTTATGCTTACAAATGATTTGTGAATATGTATGGTTATTTTATGTTCGTATTGTTATGTTTTCGGGTCTTCTAGTTCGGTTCGTTTTAGATTTCGCAATTACACTAATAGTTCAGAGTATTTCATTATTTTATTTCTAACTTTATGATCGATCACTCAGTTGATCATTCACTTTTTACTAATTCCTAGGACTAGCCGCTTGTCACTGGTGGGAGCTATGACACTAGTATTTATCTTTCGAATTTGCGTGTGAACACTATTGTTAATGTTAACACCGAAGAATCTGGTCGTACCTTTTACATTGTTATAAAGTACGATACCTCAGATCCTGTTGCTTAAACCTTTTAATTACTTATGTCGGTGCTGTAAGTTGTTTAAATACTCCAAATAGTATTTATTCCAAAATAGTTGAATTCGCTTCTGTACAGCTTGCCATCTTGATAATTGATGTCCTTGTAAATTTGTTTCTGACTCCGGGACGGACGTCGTATATGTCCCGATCAGAAAATGTGCTAGAGTTATTACCTCATATTCGTCAGCAGAAGAAAAGTATAAGGGTTGCGAATTTAAAATGTTCTCTATCTGGCAGAGTAATGTCGTTATCTCCTCGAACGTAATATTGATGTTACGTGTTGCTTTAATTAAATGCTTCTTCACCAATTTCACTGCCACTTCCCATAATCCCCCGAAGTGTGGGAATAACGGGGGAAAATGCCACTCAATGGCGTTTTGAAGCACCGATGAAGTTTGATCCATTTTCAGTATACAATCTTTTTGACAACCCTCTTCTCGCCATATATCACCTTAGTGTTGCTAGAAAAGCCTCGCTGGTCATGTCCGTTACCCCTTCAATGTGTATAGATTTGACCGACATGCAAACAAATATGTAAATGTAGGCTTTTTCAGATTTATGCGGCCTCTCCCTGTTCTCGTCGTAATGTATATGGGTCCAGCAAAATCAATGCAGTAATTTTCAAATGGCCTCGTTGGTGTGACCCTTACAGCTGGTAGACTTCCCTTCATTTACTTAGTTGTTATTGTTGCAAATCTCGTACAAATTAGACATCTTTTAAGAACGCTCCGTATTCTGCTTCGCCCATTTATGACCCAATATTGATTCCTTATGTAACTTGAAGTAAGCGTTGGACCAGCATGAAATTTGGATAGATGTACATCCCATATGACTCTGTCGGTAAATATGTGCATACGTGGTAATATTATGGCGTGTTTAGTGTCAAAGTCACATTCAGAATTTTACATCCGACCACCAACCCTCGAAACACCGTCTTCATCTACAAAAAAAGCCAATTGCATAAGATTCGATTTGTTGGTTACTCTTTGACAATGTGCTATGTTTTTGAATGTCCGCTGTAAACTTCATCTTCTGTACCCAAATAATACACTTGAGCTTGGCATTTTTTATCTCAATCGTGGTCAACTGCTCAGTTCGTCTCAACTATTTATTTTAAAGAGCGTCTACAAATCTCAGAACGTATGCAATTACTCTATATATATTCGTTGTAATCTGAATTTTCCTTCTATAAGTTTTTCGATTCAGGAATCATCACATTGGTTGCATTCAACATGTAGAGCAATGGATGGCAATATAACTTTACTATATTCCATGTCGTGATCAGTATCTTTTAATTCACACATTTCATTCGCTGGCCAAGATACTTGTGGATGCATTAGCTATTCCGGACCCATCCACCATTGCGTTAAATCGCTAATTTTGTCTGGAGGAATCCCTCTTGAACCATAGTCTGCCGGATTATCTTTCGACTTGACGTGTGCCCAATGCTTTCTCGGAAACTTGTCTAAAACTGCTGGTTCAATTGGGAACGAATGTCATCCAACGAATCGGGTATGTGGACAGCCAAGCGAGCACAATAGTCAAATCCGTCCATGCAAAATATACTGCATCACTTCTAAGGGCTTCTTGTACCTTTGACATCAGTTTGACCAATAATTGAGCAGCGCAATAGCGCCAATCGAGGCAGTGAAATCTTTTGATCTTTTGACTTTTGTATTTGAAGATAATAACTGAGTTATAATGCTTCCGTCTGTGCTGATCGTTCGACTATAAATCACTGCACAGTATCCCATCTCGCTCGCATCTGCAAACCCATGAATTTGTATCGCACCCTCGTGGTTAATATGTCTCGGTATAATTAGATCATCAAAATGTATAAATTTGTTTCGAATTTTAATGTATTGGTCTTCAATTTCTGGTGGCAATTTGTCATCCCAATCTATCTTCCGAAGCCATAATTTCTGAAATAAGATAGGAAGCCGAGAGGATCACATAATCGGGAGGATTCCGATATAATTTTTCGTTTTGTGATCGGTGAATGCGTCTTTTAATCGATGCCATTGCAAGGGTTTTTGTCGTCGATTCCTTATCGCAGCATATATCACTCACTGGTATATCGTTGGTTTTGTCACATAAGGAATTTTCGTTTGATTTCCACTTTGTTGGACAAAATCTTCCTTTCGCCAATGCCCCAGTCACATTCTGCTTTAAGATTGTTGCCTCTTCTAAATCATCACTGCCCGGTAGCAAATCGTCGACATAGAAATCGTTAAGTATACATTCTCTCACATCTTCTTTTTGTAATCCTTTTGCAAGTTGTTGCATCGTCCTAATGGCGAGAAACGCCGAACATGCCAGACCGAAGGTGACCCCCGAGTGAGTTTATAACATCTTAATGACTCATCTGGCTGCTCTCTCCATAAAACCGTTTGATATTTTCGCTGTTCTTCAGATACAACGACTTGCCGATACATTTTTTCAATGTCGACTAATGCAATTTTCTTCGTACGAAATCATAATAAGATTTCCCAGAGCGTTGGTTGAATGGTTGGACCCACCATCAACTTGTCATTTAGAGAGACACCACTGGTTGTCTGGTTTGATCCATCGAATATGATTCTGACCTTTGTTTCGCCGTTTGCTTCTTTCATCACCGGATGATGAGATAATACACTTCGTCGTGCGAGTTAGTTACATACCTCTATCATGTGACCGAACTTAATGTACCCTTTAATTTGGTCTACATATTTTTCTCGTAATTCTGGATTTAATGTTAGTTTACATTCGAGTGAGAAAAATTTGATAAGCCTACTCATATATACCTACTCACGACTTGTCAATAAAAAACTCCAAAATTTCTGATCCAATTGATCACGAATAACACCAAAACATGAATTTATATACCTACTCATAGCCCATTACACAATTAAAAAAATTAATGTAGGGGAAATGAGTAGGTATACAACACACTTACAATAAAAATAAATTAAATAGAAAAAACAAAACCAGCGTGGACAACATATAATGAATTTTGGTCCCAGAGGAACGAGCACAAATGTTGCTCGTTACAGCATGGATATGACCCACATCCTGAAAAGTCTCACAGCCAGGCCTAAAAATTAACGAAACAAAAACAAAAAATATAATTTTTAAAAAAATATTCATATATATATATATATATATATATATATATATATATATATATATATATATATAAAGGTGATGTGATGATCACTTGTCACGGTTGCTTGGTTTTGCCGAGCTTGACAAGTGAAAGGATCATTTAAAAGGATTCAGAAGGTATTAACAAGCATGCGGATCGTAAATCAACGTCTATCAGGAGACCTCCTAAAGTCAAAGCACTATTTGGACAAAGCAGTAGTGCTCCGTGATCGATGTCAAAACAAACCGTAATGCTCGCTAATAAAAAGGAAATGGAGAGGACCCAAATTAACATGTGAGTGGGTCATGTCCGATATCGATCAGGAATGTTGTCAGAGTGACACTCTATATTCAACGCTCCATAGCGGAGCAGCAGTGCTCCATGATCGACGTCGAAGACAAACCGCCCACACGTTATAAAAAAGGAGGGATAGAACGTAGGAAAATGAAACTTCTGAGAACAATGGACCTACGAACCCCAACTAAAATCAAAACACACCAAGTGGGAATAGTGGCCGTTCGTAGATCCATCCCTCCCAGATAGAGATGGATGTAGCACCAATGCATGTGAAATCGAAACAGCAACAGCGATGGAATCGACACGAATTGGTGCTCTACAAAGGAAAAAGACAAAAAAATGATAATAAAAAAAATCGAAAAACTAATAAAAAAAAAATAATGAAAACCAACAAAAAAATTATAACTCAACAAGCAAAATAATTAACACATGCGTGCCAAACATTTGATTCAACGTAAATAAAATACGGATGCAAATGCGCGCATGGGTTAACTAAAAAAAAATGAAAAACAAAAGCAAAAAAACTAAATCAGAAAAAAAAAACAAATGGTACATTAAATTTTTAAAATCAAAACAGTTGATAAACTGGAATCAAAAATTTGATGTACGTATAATTATAAACAATAAATAAAAACGTAAAAAAAAATAAACAAAATTAGTTATAATAATAAACGGGATTGGGGTGAATTAGCCATGTGTTTGGGTGCCACTGTAACGGATCAAGGTGCGAGTCCCATTTGTGTCATTAAAATTTGAGATCTCTATTGAAATCCGCACCCTGATGGCGTTAACAGAAATCTTCGAACCAGAGACTTGGCTGCGGTGTTTGAGCCGGCTAGACTCAGGAGCTGATGGAGTGGGGTGTGCCAAGCGTAGTCCGAAGCTTGAAAACCACTGAAATGAACTAGAAGGGAAGGCGGGATCACTTGTACAAGTCTCGGCACGCAACCGGGCTTGTAACCATCACATCACGATAAGAAACATATCACAAAAAAATATTTTTAATTTATCACAAATACTTTGATAAATTAGATAAATAACGGTCAAACAATAAATGCGAATTTAAGAAACAAAAAAAACTTAAATACATAATTTCTTAAATAATTTAACAAAAAAAAATCTTAATAAACTAAACCAATTGGATTAAAACTTAATTAATAAACCAAAACAAAATATAAATATTTTAAATAAATAAACAAAAAATAATAATAATTATAGTAAAAAAAACTTAACTAAATTTTATCCATGTTATTATGGTCGCACAAAAATTACGATAAATATAGCCATGTTGATTTCTTTCTCTTCATATTTACCTTCGACAGAAATTAAATTGACAGGTAATTACGGTGATTCCCTCGAGTGTTAAATGGTTTGTATCCATGGATATTTCAAAACTATCATTCTTGATATCTTTGATTCACAATTGGTATAGTTGTACCTCTGTTTTGATGGTGACGTGGTTTAAAATGAGACCCGTGTCGTTTAGAGATGGTACGTGAACATGAAAACCATCACTGTTGACGGCGACATTTTGGACGGGTTAATTGTCCTGGTCAAACTATATATGCAGATGATCAAGCAATATATAACTGGCGATTTACAATTTTCATGAGAATATTGACTTTTTATTAGTCAACACAAATCACTTTTATTACTTAATATTATGGAAAATTAACATTCACACTGATTTTTTTTATACAAATAATTTTAATTTAAACATTCTTTAATCTAATTTTATTTAAATTTTAATTGTTTTACAAAATCTATTTTCACAAAATGTCCATCTCGACTTGTCAATAAAAAACTTCAAAATTTCTGATCCAATTGATCACGAATAGCACCAAAACATGACTTTATATACCTACTCATAACCCGTTACACAAATAAAAAAATGTAGGGGAAATGAGTAGGTATACAACAACACTTACATTAAAAATAAATTAAATAGAAAAAAACAAAACCGGCGTGGACAACATTTAATGAATTTTGGCCCGATGGGAATGAGCACAAAAGTCGCTCGTTACAATTGCCCGTGTTTTCTCCAGTCGGTTCTAAATGGCTCAACAATTTCCCAGCTGACCCTTCAACGTAATTTTTAAGGTAGTTTATTTTATGCGTTGTGCTAAACTGACTATTGTCACCCACTTCATATAGTCCCCGTGAAATTTTAAGTTTTTTACAGGTGGTAGACGAATCTCCAATGGTTTTGTTTGCAAATTTGTTCTTCTAACAGTGTTGATAATTGTATTGTAATGTTGCATATATGTTGCTTTTATTTTTCGTAGTGCTGGCCTACGTAATAGTTGGAATTACCTTATGAAGGTCCATAATTTGTGTCATCATCCTCTCCATGTTTTTAACTAAAGGTTTAAAGCCGGTCTGTTTTTACTTGCCAGTATATTTGCAATCAACCGGATTGCAAATATACTAGCCAATAGAAACTTCTCATTCGGACTTCTTTTACTACAGGTGTTGCCTAGACTTTGGTAACTGGCTAAAGAGTGACGCAACAAGACGTCCGAATGAAGTTCATAAATGAGAAAGAAGGAGTGGGATTTCCGTAATTAACACCATAATCGTTTTTTGATGAAAAAATTAGTGACACAATCACACAACAACACCCACCTATATCTTTGAAGTATATTGAAAGTGAAAATATGTACTATCAAAATCAAATATCTACAGATCTATACCTAAAATTTTTAGACTGCGGTCAGCTAGAAACGTTCATGATTTTGACAAAATTATCCTAATTTACAATCAATACATACACATTTCAATTGAAAAAATATCACAAAAAAAAGTTTATTGTGATTCTGTTTGGTTAAAATCCTTTCCAAAATAAAATGAAATAAATCGTAGATTTTTTTTAGTTATGTTTTTGTAACTGGAAAAAAATTTATACAGTATCCTTTTTTTATCATGCGGTCTCGTATATCCTTATTATGATTTTTCTTACACGTTTTCGATATTTTGTACAATTCCACCGCACATACCTATGTATACATTATATATTTTACAGTCAGTCGTGTAAGCAAAATATCCATTGATTTGGTCCTATATAAGGTTCTTAAAACATCACTGTTTTCGTAGCAGCAAATTATATCCATATATAAGCACAAATCTTATCTGAAAATTAAAACCAAATAAAACTCGAAAACGAAATACGTACAATAATTCACCTTACATGGCAAAAAATCAAAACCAACGAAATCTAATAAAAAATGAAAACGTCTTAATGTTAAGACTTACACACAAAAAAAAATTCCTGAATAATCGAAAATCAAAAAAAGTCCAAAAAACCCTACACCAAAATGTGCCTATTTGCAAAAAAAAATCACTAAAAACCCGATATAAATATTTCAATTTCGATTGATCAAAATCAAACATTTAGCTGGCTGGTATAATCCATCAACCAAACATAACGCACACGAAAAAATATTGCCCTAATTATGGACTAGAATCCCTTTTTACAACCTTTTTTTTACCTTTTACGATATATTTGTATACCACTTATTGTATTGTACGGCGCTGGCACAACACCTTGAATTTACCATTTTTTTTCCTTCTTATCCAAACATCTCCTTAAAAAAATGTCCAAAATATAAAACAGGACATTGAAACCAATCTGTATTATGAACATGGAAAGAACGGGAAAAATTTCGAGTAAAAATATCCGGTAACGCACATATATGTTACGATAAAATAAAAAACACCTTAAGGGTATTTCATCTATACAAGTGGTCGGAGGACATATACACGACTAATCATTTGCAAAATGCAGTATAGTTTCTTTATAGTTAAAATATTACTTTTCGAATGAAAGAAGTTCAATAATATTTACTGGTTACCGGTGATTGGCTCCCTCCAAACATTACTGAATTCTATTTTCTTAAGCGCTTTTCATTCTGTTTCCTGGGGCTTCCATTTTTTTTCTAACGCCTAAATGCTGATTATAAAAAAATATTTGACCGATATGACACCTTGTTTCTTTCTTTTGATTGTTAATGTATTAAGAGCCAGCGATGGCCTTTATAACCGTTTATTATTGCTAAGGATATTGAAGATGGGATGGATGATTGGATCATTACCCAAAATAAACTAGTAAAAAAAAGGGAAATTTAATATTTTTTACAGGGATTCTGTGATTTAAAATATAAGAAAACTATACCATTCCCCAACCATACGCACAGCATAAATCCTCGTGTACATCTACACCTTAACGACGAGTAAATCTCTCAGGGTAACTTCATTTTTTTTACCTTTGCGATTCACTATACATATGAAGAATTAGGATTATTAGGATATTTTATGATGGCCATTATTATAAATATTTCGCATTATTACTATTATTATTATTATTATTGTTGTTACTATTATCGATGTCGTAATCTATAAAAACATTGATATCGATCAGTGATTGTAACATTAGAAAATTTGTTACATACATGAATGATGTGAAAATATTGATTTTTTATGGTTGATCGAATTGTGTGATATGCGGGGAATGAGAATGTCCTTTTTTGCGTAAATGTGGACACATCAGAGAGTTGTTTGCTTAAATGACAGTCAATTTCGTATATTGATTTTATGGTCATAATGTATTGAAATTGCTAATCATGGCCATAAACAGATATATTAACTGCTGTTTCGGCAATTATGTGAGTATTTGGAACAAGGACATGTTAAAATAATATAAGTGGGTTTTCCAATACGACAAATTTATAGAAAGTATAAAATGTCGTGAAATGTATAAAATTTCTGTTTTTTTTTTTTTATTTTTTAAAACAATAAATCCAATTTATTTAAACATTTTTTTTTTACAGTTTGATTAAAATATAATAACATAAAAATATATAAAAAGGCAAGTGGATTTATAAAAAGGCTTGCCATAAAAAAAACAATTATACAAAATAAACACCACTGTCCCTACAAAAGACGGGCACTCGGGTGTATTACATATAGAAAACTAAGTTTATGAATATACACTATAAAAAGCTTTAAAAATTAACGAAAAAATATATTGTATAAAAATTTATATAAAATCTCAAAAATTTAATCTTTCTTTAAAAAAATTGACAACAGAAAAAAATGTTATAAAAATTCTTATGTCAAAAGTCACCATGTGTTGCTTAAAAACTAGTGATGAAAATAAATAAAGGATGAAAATCATTCACACACACAAATACACCTGTTCACATTCACACACACCCACACACACACATACATATATGGAAATGAAAAATAAAAATAAATTTAACCATTTATTATGGTGCCGTGCGGGAAACCATACTAAATTGTTATAACATATCCTTCAAATTAGATTTTGTTTTTAAAATACCAATATAACATACAAGAAGTGTATATAGTTACAAAATAAGCTTTTGTTTTTTATACAATATATATAAAAAATAATAATAATATAAAAGTGTATATATAAATTGCTGTGACTGCAAGCTACTATCAGCTGGCGCCGTCCAACCACCAATACGCATCCAGACGTTTTTCGTATTCATCGTCCTTAGTACATGTCGTCGTGTCAAATCGTATATGTACGTCAGGGTTCGAGAATTTGTCATCGTCAAACCATTTTTCATTTGGCCTCCTTGCCACATGGTAAATGAGTGGTAATCCGTCACGGTTTTGTATATAGCCTAAACGGTCCAAGTAAATAAATGTATTCGGTCCGGGTATCGTGCCAGATGTCGCGTATAATTTTGAAAGTGTCGTGTCAACACGATAAGGTCCAAAAATCAGTGAGTTGTCCGTATTGAGACATGCTCGTCTGATGTGATTACGTGTTAAATTTAAAATGTGTACGTCAATTCTGTCCGAGCCATAATTTTGATATTGCACTCGATTTGAAATGTAGTGCGTATAGTCTGTCTGTGCCTTTCTGTACAGTCCGTTGCAGTGTCGAAGGCATTTCCGTTCGAAAACTCTGTATCGTTCCATGTAGCGTGGTACTTGATTGTACCACACTTGACATCCGTACGTCAGTATTGGTCGTATTAAAGTCTTGTAAGCAATAATTTTAATCCGTTTGTCTTAATGTCTGTTGTAAAATAGTTGCCGCGCACCCATAAACGCGCGTCTCGCCTTCTCTAATTGTATTGAAGTGTGATTCGCCATATAACACAAGTTGTCGATGTTAACGCCCAAGTATTTTATACTCTCGCACAATTTTATTGGTTGATTGTTGATTTTAATTGAAAGGTGACGCCAATTTCTCTTCATTTCTCTCGATGCGTTTTTAAGCGGACGTCGAAAGAGAATAGATTCGCATTTTGCCGGATTAATTTCAATGTGCCAAAGGTTGAAGTAATTTTGTATGAAGTTTAAAGAATTTTGGAGATTTTTTTGTATGTCGCCGATACGATAGGAGGAACTATAAACAATCATGTCATCCGCATACGCACATGATTGAATTAATTTTGAATTTAGACAATTGTTCGAAATAAGATCGGCCGTGTATAAATTAAAAAGGATTGGGGCAGTGATTGATCCTTGTTGGACTCCATTAACAATTTTGAATTGGGAAGATGAGCGTTTGTTACCAAAGCCCGAAGTTGTATAAAATGTGCGATCGTACAGTAAGTCATGTAAAATTTTAATCAGGTCGTCCGAAAAGTTCATAGTCTTTAATTTTGCGAGTAGTCCGTCAAGCCAAATTGATTCGAATGCCTTTTTGATGTCAATCAAAACAGCGCCCGTCGGTATGATAAAATTTAATTGATGTGTTACGTCAGCCAAAACTTTCGTGATTGCGTGCGTCGTACTATGTCCTTGTCTAAAACCAAATTGATTTTCATGCATCAATTTGTTTGTCCGTACGTGATTGTTAATTTTTTCATATATTAAAATTTCGTAAAGTTTGCCAAAGTTTGAAAGTAGACTAATTGGTCGATAACTTTCAGGGTCTGTCGGTGATTTGGCCTTTTTTAGAATTGGAAAAACTCGCGCAATTTTCCAAGCGTCCGGGTAATAATTGTTATTCAGTAAGTTGTTGAATAGAGTACAAATTTCGATAATCATAATGTCCGGTAGGTGTTTAAAAATAATGTTAGGTAAAAGGTCAAGTCCAAATGATTTTTTGTTGTTCACTAATTTTAGTATGTCCATCAGTTGATCAGTATCAATAAAGAATTTTTTGTCATCGTCCGGTTGTTGTGGTGCATATGCTGGGCTTTTAGTCGAAAAGATTGTTTTTGTCTTTTGTTGAGTTCGTTCGTTCGTGTGTTGATCAATAATTGGTTTGATAATATTTTTTGTATCAATCTCATGTTGCCGATCACCAAGATTCGGATTGAACAGAGTGTGGTCCTCAATATGTTGTCCTAGTATATTTAAATTTTGCGTCTCATCAAAAATTTTGTATTTTGTATTGTCTCTGTTTTTTTGTAATGTGTTCCAATCAATGCCAAAGTGATTGTATTTTTGTTTGTCCGTCGTTGGAATTTCCAAAGTTTTTATTGTCGCGTCTTGTCTATTTTTGGTCTTGGCCGTAAATCGTTTAATTTCTGTCCACATTTTAGAACTTGGCTTAATGCCTTTCATGATGTCCGTCCAGTATCGTTCTATTTGTATTTTGACGTTCTGTTGTATTAATTGTATCGTCCGTTTGATTTCCACTTTCCAAATGTGGATTCTGTTCTGTAGTACTGTATTTAAATGTCGATTATGGTTGTTGGCTAAATTTCGTTTTGTCGTCTTAATTTTGGTAATTAGTAATGATTTAAATTTGTATAGTCTTTCGATTGTCGGGTTACTGTAGCACATCATATTGTTAATTCGTCTTTTTTTTTGGTGAGTTTGTCTTTATATTAGCTAAAATAAGTTTCGTCAGTGTTGTAATATAGTCATTGCACTCTTCAATCGAGAGGTTTCTGTAAAATGGTAACAATACTTGTTCACCATTGTCTAGTTGTGATCGTATCATTGTTGTCGTCGCCGCCTCTGTTGCAGCTGTCCGATGTAATTTTTCTAAATTTTCAGTCCATTTTGTCCAGTCGATCCCCGTGAAATTGTATCGAATGTTTTGCTGTTCATCGTCGTCATCGTCGTTATTGTCAATGTCAATTTGGTTGATGCCAGAATTTAAATTATTAATTCCATTTATAATAATTTCGATGGCACGGTGATCGCTATCGAAATGATGTGTCGGTATTTGGTCAAGTGAATTTTTTTGAATTTTGATTCGTACGTCCAATATAGCCAAATCTAAGTAGTTACCTGAACGTATCATAGTCGGTTTGTCTGTATTGTATAATTTAGCGCGGTATAACATGGCATAGTCCGTCATCCATTTATTTAGTCGTGTACCTCTCGAGTTGTTGAGTGCATTACCCCAGTTAGTATGTCGTGCGTTTAAGTCACCTGCAATTAAGTAATAATGATTTGGATTACTTAAATTTAGTACGTCAAAAATTTTGCTCCATTCCTCTTCAAAGCGTTTTTCAGTAATTATTGTCGCGTTGCCTGTACAGTATATCGAAATTAGGAAAATTTTTTGGTTTGAACATTTTATATTCAATCGGATAATAGCAATCTCGATGCCTTCTTGATTGCTTATCGATTGAGGTTCAATAATTTTGAATTTGAAGTCGTCTTTTATCAAAATGGCCGTCCCTCCTCCTTGAGTAGAATTTATTCGGTCACGTCGTATTATGTTATAGTTTTTAAATTCTAAATAATGTTTTGGGTTTAGTTTCGTCTCGTTGATCAGTAAACAGTCGGGTTTATGTAAATTTAGAAAATTTAACAAGTTAAGTCGTCGTTGTACACTTACTATTGAGTTGACATTAATCGCAATAATTTTGAATTTTGATGTTAGTCGTCGTTGTCGTCGTTGCTGATGTGTTTGTCTATGATGTTGTTGTTGTAGTCCTTGGTCTAGTCGTAAATTTTGGGTTGAATGATCGAATTTTGATTTGGGCCAAAAATTGTAAAATTTGCGTCATTTGTTTTTCAATTACGTTCGTCAGTTTGTCTACTCGTTCGTTTAAGGTTTTTATTTCGCGGTCGATATTTGATTGTTGTTGTACAGAAGGTGCTGTTGTTGTCGTTGATGTTGTCGTGTTAGTTGTCGCTTGAGGACCACCTCTCATCATCTCGGCAAATGTGCCGTTTGCTTTTGACACCTTGATGGAGTCGAACATTTTTTGAGTTGTTTTTGTAGTCTCCTGTTTTGCTCGCTTCTCAGCAATTTGTTTACGAATTTTTGAGATCATCGTTTGATAAATGGGGCACCCTTTATACGATGCTGGATGTCCTGATTTTTTGCAATTGATACAAAAAATATTATCTTTAGTGATTTCGTCCGTAACCGTACAGTCGCCGGGTTCGTGTGTTTGTGCGCATTTAACACAGCGGAACTCCAAGTTGCAGTTTGTCGCAGTATGTCCGTATCGTTGGCAGTTTTTGCACTGTAAAATGTCGTTGGTACGATTGAGTGTTTGCCACTCAACTTTTTGATAATTTACGTGCTTAATGGCATAGACCACGTTTAGAGGGGTGCTTGGCTCAAACTGTACAATGTAAAGCGGTAATAGTCTTTTATTTTGAGACGCGCGCTTCGAACGCATCTGTATAATTTTAATAATTTTGAGGTTTTCGTTCATTGTTTCAATGTCTGTTTTCAGTTCGATTAAGTCTTCGGTTTCCGTAAGTCCTCTCAGTACAAGGGTTTTGGGTTTTAACTCTTTTGGAGTGTACGTGTAATAATTTGTATTCACTTCATCAAAAACCGTTTTCAGTGATGTGAAATTTTGTAAGTTGTCAGTCGTGATGGTATGTTTATTACCATTAATACGTCTAACTTCGAAATTATCGATGTTTAATCCTTTGGCTAAGGCAACTGTGTTCTTAACATCTTGTTCGTAGATGTGTATAGGTGGCGGACGACGCTGCTTTTTAATAACTGCAGTCGCAGCTGTTGTCTTGGTAATTGACTCAGCTGCCGCCGTCGTCGCCGTCGGAGTTGATGTTTTTGATTTATTAGATTTCATCGAATTTAAATCGAAATTTTTTTTCGCTGATTCATTTATAATGGAATCCGTTGATACTGTTTTGACTGATTTTGCCAGATTATTATTTTTGATTTTATTTTTGACAATATCGAACGAAGGTCCATTATTTTCGTCGTCTTCATTAAAAATTTGAATTTGTTGCAATAGATCGCATTGCATAGTTGTTTCTTCATCATTTTCATCATCCAGCTCTTGGATGAGTGGAGCGAATTTATTTTTCGATAGAAACGATATTGAGTTAGTGTTTGATTTTATTGAATGAATGTAATTGTCGCTGTGCGTCGTAATAAGTTGCTCTTTGAGCAATTTAATTTCATTTTGTAAATTTTTTATGATGTTTTTGAATTTAAGTGACTCACCCTGTGTGTTGTCGTCATCGATGTTGTTTCTTTTGGTGCCACGACGTGTGAGGTTATTGGTATCTTTCTTTGAGGTTGCTGATGTTGTTAACGTTGTAGTTGGTGTATTTGTAAATGATGTAATTGCTGCTGTTATTGCTGCTGTAGAAGTTGTTGGTAATGTTGATGATGGTATGGAGACCATTGTAGCTGGAGAGGGATCAATAATAATCGCCTCTATTTTGAGTTCGTCTTCCTCGTTATCGCTTAACGCAGGCAATGGCGTAATTAACGATAAATTGTCTGTCAGAATTATTTAATTTTTTAAAATTTTGGTACTATTGGTTTTGGCTGCAGGTGCATTCCTACCATTAGCCTGTTTATTCACTAGTTGATTTTTTTTTTTTTGTTTTAATTTTTAAATTATATACAAATTATGTTTTAAATAATTAATTAATTGAAAAGTCAACAACAATATTTGAACAATAAAAATAAAAGTTTAGAAATTTTTGAACAACTGTACGTAAATAACTGAACGTTGTTGATTTTTTAATAATTGAACGTTGTTGATTTTTAAACAAAATGATTGTGAAAATTTTGAATTTTTTTTTTTATTTTTTTTTCCTTTTGAATTTTTATATTTTTTTTTTATGCCTCGAAATTAAGGGGCCTTCACTTTTTTATCTGTACAAGTTTATAGTTTATTGTGAGAGAACCACATATATATTTTATATCACTTACATGTATGTAAGCCTCTCGCCGCTGGTTAGCGAGGAACGCTGTAAGAGCTCTACACTCGTAGTTACACTGAATTTACTAATTGATTTTCACTATATATTCGTATATATGGTTTATGTTTTGTAATTTTTCAATATATTTCTATATTGTAGCACTATTTAAGTGGGTAGCCCCATGGCTTGAGCCCCCAAAAAATTGTATGATAATTTTATTTTATTTTATATTAACACACACAAAATTAACTAAACACAAAAAAAAAAAAAAAAAAAAAAACTCACAACAGTTAATTAAAATAAGTTAAGAAAAGTAATTAGAATATTAATTTATAATTAAATAATTATAATTTTTAAGTTTATTAATTATATTTTGCATTTGATACGGATTCGTAAAAATTATTATATTTATTTTGTTTTGATTTTTTAGTCCGAGCTCACTGAGCTTTCGAATTAGACTCTATAAAATTTCTGTTCTACTTGCGATGATGGCATAATATGACTATGCACACAAAAACCATCTATAGTGCTAGCTGTCTTCAACTTCTAGTGCACTCAGTTGATATCTTAATTAAAAGCTGTCGAGAATTAATCTTCGATCAGAATTAATATCCAGCATAAAAATTCAAAAAGGGACAATTCATTACACGATTACCTACGCAACTATAGGAATCCTACCAGTGCTTTGCGGGATTTTATATTTTAGATTTAAGGCACAAAATAAAGTTTAAGTGAAGTATAAACAAACACCATTTCAAACATCGTAAGAGCGCCTTTAAATTGCAACACTAGTGTGAACTTTTATCGTCGTGGAGTGATCAAAATTTCCGATTTATGAAATATAATTTTATGGAGTGTTTGGAACTGGAGTGCAATTTCGGTTCGATGATATAATGATAAATGATAAACTTATCATCGAAAAGAAAATAAATCACGATTCCATTTTTGTCTTAAATAATAAACTTGTGTCAATTTTGATGAAAAAATTAGATATTTTATCATTTTGATTTTGTTGCTGAAAAGTATTTATCGCCGATGATAAAATTACTGTCTTTGCGCCTAAATTTATGTGTTTCGTGTGTTGTATCATAGTATGTACATATTCTATATGTGTGTTGTATTTTGTTAATGTTAAATTTAAAAAAACAATTACATAGTTTCAATTTTAGCAAACAATATTTAATTTTACCATAATAATAATAAGAATTTGCTTCAATTCAAAAATAATACATAGATTTATATAAATTTGTGTATACAAAAAATCTATTTCAAATTTTGACATATATTTTATTTAGATATATAAACAAACCTATATAACACTGAACTGAAATTGTATAACAGTTTTCACTGACATCATGCGTAAAAAACTCAGAACTAATTTATTTTATCAATTTGGTAAGCCGGAATCGCGTTTTCGATGTTAATGATAAAATAAAACGATAAAAGCAAATGAAATCTTCATGATATTTTTTTTTGCATTATCATATCATCGAAACAGAATCGAACCCCTGTCAATGCTGACTTGTGAAGTCGCTCACCAACTCGTATGGTAACTTTTTGATCCAGAACTGGTATATAGTGACTTTACATTGTTTTGTACTTCTACAGACTTGCTCCAGAGATAATGTTACTGTTAACCACTGGAAGTGCCTGGTTAAGTACTATATTTCTGTTCTAAGTTTTTGTGGCACTAATTTGCCTGGTTTCCTTTTGAATATTTCCCGATAACTCTTAACATTGCTTATGAATCGCGGGACATAAGCTGGAATCCATTGCATCTTTAAGCACCAGACAATATTTTAGCAATCATATAGATACTGTGCCCTCTTCCATAGTACCTATTCTTAATTTTGGGTTAATCGAATCAGCGTTGTTCAAACTATTTCAACCATGCGGTGGACCATGCCGGTAGCTGTGCATGTCATTCGATTTTATTTAACCACAAACTTCTAAATAGTATTTGATCCTTATACCGTGATAGAAGAAATGAGTCCAAGTAGATCAGAAATTTATCTCGCTTTTCCAAAAAAACTTGATTTGGTATGGTTGTCTCTATCTGCTAAGCGCACTTAATAAATAAATTCGTCGATTTTTGCGTTCCAGCCAATTTCTTATAATTTGACAGGAATGACGTGGATTATGCTCTGTATCGTTATCGTTTTGAGTGCGTAGGAGCAGATTTGAAGTGCGTAGGAGCAGATTTGAAGGCTTACCGCATAGGATAATCTAATGTTTGCTGTTTGTATCGCTGACCCACACCTTGCTATACATCTTCTCTATGTCACGACTAATACATGCAAGTGTTGTTGGAAGCGTATTATTTTGTCAAGCAAACAATCGGAAAGTTGAACTTAAGAGATGATTCTGATTGACTGATTTCTCAGTATTATATTCTCCGGACGCATCAAACACCACCTTAATTTTTTGTTCGATTTAACAATATTTTTTCCATACGGCCTAACTCACGATATTCCATTGCCAACAGTCTTGACTTATCTTTTAGGGGCAGGTTTGTAATAACCATGACAACCTCTAACATTTGCATTATACAGACTTAAACCATTTTTCGCATGACATTTTATCACCGCAGACAATTGATATGCGTTATTCTCTGAAAGCTCCTTTATTTAAAAAAAAGGTTTTCAGTGTCGTACCAATATCGATAATTGTAGAAAATCCAAGCAGTATAGGTCGATTAATCCTGGCCTAAAAAAATAAGATTAGTCAACTATAAATGAAACACATCTACAGCTATACGTAAAGAAGCATCGCCTAATTTTTTAAACAATGCCCAATTCCATTTGCACAGCTAGCCGAATATCATAAAACCAGTGTAATTTATCCCGTGGACGACACGAATAGGGATTACAACAAAATTTAATGAATCAATACACAAATGTGGGGATTCCAAGGTCAATCCACAAACCAAGGTAGAGCAATTTCCACATCCAAGAGCTGAAGAGCTTGTAGTTCCTCAAATTGTAAACTGGAAAGCATTTTTCCAAAATTGACGGAAAACTACCGATGCCGAAATGAAACTTTACAGTTATGTGATTGAGGCTCTTGCTGTATATTAGAATCAATAAAACAATTCAAATCTAACTTATTAGGTAAAACCTTTGATGTAGTAACATACTGTGGTACATTAAAAACCCGCTTAAGTGAAACGTGACATATCACCAAGGATATATCACCACGGAAGTGCCTTAGATTACTCGGATATGATTTCAATGCGAAACATCAACAAAATATAGTATATTATCGTTCTCGTAGACAGCCTACTAAATATGTCCACATCAAGTCTATACGTGATAAACATAGTTTAAATGCTACCGCCACATCACAAGCCAATGAACAGATGTAGAACGGTACAACCATACTATTCATCACACATTTTGAGCAATGAGTGGTCAGGAATCAACTAAGTGGGATAGTATGCTTCCGGAAATTCAGTGGACATTATATAACTCCCCACACAATATTACTAAAATATCACCCCATTAACTTATGTTTGATGTAACACATCAAACCGATCGCCAATAAACATACCTAACAATTTCTTGACGATATTCTAGTAGCATTTTACCGAATCAATGACCACCAACGTGATTAAAAGACAAACTTCGACACAAAACATAAGTCACCGAAGAAAAATCAAGTGGGTGACAATGGAGTTGTATTTTGCGAGTTATTTTCTACAGGAGAGAGCTGAAAACTAGTTCGACTGTTTGTAGGGTCCTTATTTGAAAACCGCTGTTTTATATGAAGATATAGAATGGAAGAGAACATCAACGTAGAGAGAATACTTTGTTTTCAATATGTAATTTGAGCGGACCATTGGCTATGGAGAAAGGTGAAATCATGTGCCAACAAATAAAAATCCTGTAAATATTAGGTCCTATATGGCTCCAGCTACAAAAGCCCTTGTATCTTTAGATACTAAAGCTCAATATCGTTAGGTAGGTGACTTTCTCGAAACTGGTCACACTGTTATTGTCAACCAATTAGTTAATAAGAATTCCTCCAGGTTGAAATTTTAAAAACAATTAGTGTATATTTGATCCCTATTAGACTGCAAAATAATTCTTCAAGTAGGTAGGAGAAAACAAAGTTACAAGTTTGCCTCTTATAGCTTAACATCTAACTATTTTGCCGAAAAACGCTGCTCTTAAATTTATTGCGATTATTTATTTATTTAATTCGAAATTGCTTTAATCGAAAAAATGCTTTAATCGAAGCTTATGAGAAGCGGCCTATAAAATCAAACTTAATTTTGAATGAAGTTTGCATTCAATCGTCTTTCAGTTTGGACGTAATTAATGTGTGTCGATGTAAAAAAAAAAAAAATAGTAATAATAATAATAAAGTAAAAGTATAGTGTAGTGTGACTAGGCTTGCCACCTGTCCTCCTTTGTGGAGGACAGTCCTCTTTTCGTAAGAAATTTCCTCCATCCTCCACGAACATCAAAAATACGTCCTCCACCAGAAAAATAAATACCATATTTTGTGGCGTGCGACCCTTTTTGCAATGTAAATATCAAAGAGAAGGACTGGAAAAGAACGACAATTTATTCGGGGCTAATTATTTCACTGTTTTAGATTTATTATCAAATTATTACCAGGTAGCGATGAGTCAAAAATACTCCAGATATAATACTCATAACCGCTTTTGTTACTGCTGATTGACATCAGTTAAATTTTGAATTGATTAGTTGACGAGACTAATGAGGAAATAGTGGTATATCTAGATGTAATAATAATCCCAAGAAAGATGATCGTAGAGGGAATGGGAAAATTAGAGGGGTTGTTAGATAATGGTAATCATGGTCTGTTGCTTAACCTGGAAAATAGCATTTTTGTCAAACGCAATGTAGAATTTTTAAGACGTGAAGTGTTAGGATCACGAGTTAGACCCAGAAGATCAAAAACAGATGCCGATGTAAATTTTATACAGCCGAAGAACAGAACTCAGATACGACTACAGTTTATGAAATTGACGGGATTCTTTCGAACGTACATGAAAAACTTTAATATTGTTGCAAAACTTTATTTTATTTTATTTTATTTTGCGAGTAAATCGCAAAACGTTAGCAATATATGACCCTAATTTAGAACATGAAGTGGTTACCGATGCTTGATCGAAAGGATTAGTTGGAATTTTGTTGCAAGTCTAAAGCCAAGTATCCACTATAGAGTTTTTTCGGTAGAGCGTAGAGTGTAGCGTCTCTACAAGCAGTGTGTACACTACAGAGCGTCTCTACGACTCTACCGCTTTCCGTAGAGTAGCCGTAGACAAATTTTAAGTAGAGCTCTACTTAAGTAGAGCAACTGGTTATTCCAATCATTCAAAAGAAAAATACGCACTTACGAAAGTCTTCAAGCAAAATTTTGCGTTGCTAAATTTATCGGATGAGGTCGAAAAGATAATTCTACAAAGTATCCCCTTGAATATCAAATGCTCAAGTGGAATTAGTAACGCAAGAATATTCCAGAATTTTGAATTACGAACAGTATCCTGACCTGCAATTATACAAGATACATCTGTAAAATAGAAATTTCGATTCGTAGGCGATTCCTTACCTCAATTAGAGATGACCATCTAAAACCCAATTTAAAGAGTTTTGCTAAAAAGGAACCATTGTTTCACAACATTTAAAGGCAATAGCCTGTGCATTTTATTAGTAGTTGTAAGGGGCCCTGAGATAGAAATCCGCACTTGAAAGTAATAGTTTCAAGCGGAACCTAGCTATTAAAGCCTGAAATTCCACTAGGATATCATGTATCCTGATTAGACTATAGGATATCGTGTTGGAAGTCTTTTTTGATAAAAAAAATTAAAGCTTAAATTTCATCCGTAACTTACCATAATTTCAAGATTAAAACTTTTAGTGAATCCCATTTTAAAATCTTCCTCCTTTAAAATCTATTCCAGTCGGAGAAGAATAGGTATAGGTATATTAGGTATAAGTTATAGGTGTGTTTTGAAAAAATGCAATTGGTGCCCAACCATAATATTTTAAACATTTCAACAATATTGAAAGCGAATGACCATCGAAATGCAACTAAAAATGTCATTAAATATTTAATTATCAATGCACACATGCGTTGGAAAGAAATGAACCAATTCAATTTTAAGTTACTTGGACCTATACATTTACTTTCACTACTGTAGAGCAAAAAACTTTATCAAACAAGCTAGATAGAGTGTAGAGCTAATGTAGAGCTCTACAAAACCTAAAACAATAACGTGTACACTGTAGAGTTTTTTACGCAATAGAACTCTCACGTAGAGTGCGTGTAGAGCTCTACTGTAGAGCTCTACAGGGCGTATACACTACTCTACGCGAAAGTTTTCTCTACCTCTACGTAAAAAACTCTATAGTGGATACGCGGCTTATCAGTATAAAAAAGACGACATATAGCCTATTTAAATAGACAGACCACCTAATGTGAAGAAAAGTATCATTCATACGAATTAGAAGCCTTAGCCTACATCGTTTTACAAAGTTGTTCAACAAAAAAAATTTAATACCAAAAATTTCAATCTGGTGGCTAAAATTTGCAGATTACGATGCTTTCATGGAATATCTGCCAGGAGTACATATAAAGCATGCGGTGAGTCGGAATACAAAAGGTACGGAAGAACTGATGCATCCGGCCAGTTTAGATTTTTATAAAATGACTAATGGGGAACACGATGAGCTTGATGGTATGCACCTATTGAACTAAGATCTTATATTTATTACGTTGAAACGACCACATCAAATAGCTGATTAACGACAAACACTCCAAGATTATTTGGCGAATAAATGTCAACTTGTTTGTAAGCCTTACGCAGGGCGCATACATGTGTCTTTCCTAGAATGATCAAGTAGAGATTCGCCTAACTAAATCATGACTATATAGGATATGTGGAATTTAGAAGGCATAAAGATGCTCCAGAATTTTTTTTAGCTTGGACCATTTCCTTATACGCTTATACGTGTAAGTTGTTCCAAAGCTTTTGTGAAGATAATGACATAAAGCATGTGATGAACGCAACCACAACGCCGAGAGCGAATGACCAATTGAAAGAAGATATAACGGCATAATACTATCTATGCTAAGGGCTACTATATGCGAAGAAGACAACAAATGGGATTTCAAAATTATTCAATTGCAATGGTCATTAAACTAAATACCAAATTCTAACTACTGGAAGCTGGCTGGAGCAATGCAATGTGCAGATGGATTTAAAATCGAACCTTATTCCTGCGTCCTCAATTTGGCTGGTGACGGCGTAAGGTAGGACGTTAAAAATTAACTGCGAAGGAGTTGGGAGAGCATGGGCCCCAGAACAGATTGCAGAGTTCAGAAACAAAAAAACAAAAAAAAACTACTGGAAATTTGCCACAATATTTAGTTTTGACCCAAAACCCGATGAGTATATTGAAAAACAAATTATTACTCGCGCCTTTACAGACAAAAATCAAATTGCTGAATTCAACGAACTAAAAGAAATAGCTGTTAAGAAAATAAATCGAGCTGCGGTTAAAGAGATGTTCGATAGTAAACACTGGAAACCAAGGAACTATAAAGAGAGTAGATTTTTAATGAAAGTTTATTTTTATGAAACGTTTTTAACGCCCCTACGACTTTTTTATCGTTTAATAGATCGAATTTTGAACTACTCTGAAATTGAATTTAAATTATTTGGCACATATCGACGAGAAGGTTGTCTTTATTGCCTGCTATAGATACAACTATAATTATTTGTATCAAGATATTTCATTAGTGAGGACTTGCCAAAATGGATTGGTGGTTGTTTTGGACTTACCAAACATGTTTTGGAGTGTTTAAAGCAAAAGTTTAACTGTCCTCCTCTGGTATTTTCCAAAGGTGGCAAGCCTAAGTGTGGCATCATTTTTAATTTAAACTTTTTTTTTTTTAATTAACTTAAAAACTAACTAGTGACTAATGTTTCAAATGTGATGGGTTTTTTTCCATAAAAAAAAAAACAATGAACAAAGTACACAGTCAACACTTGACTTAAGAGTGTGTAGTGTAGTGAGAAGTTCGCCAAAAACGGGTAGAGTTGAACATTCCCCCAAAAAAGTTGAAAAAGTGGAAAATATAGAAAATTTAAAGGAAATGAACGAACTCAGAGCACACAACTTTAATAAAACTATTGCATCGTCAGCAAATAGTGTTATTCTAGTTGATGTAGGTCAGTGTAGTAACACGGTTCAAACTGGAATAAATAGGTATATCACTGTTACTAAGCACAAAGGAAGCCCAAGATTAGCGCAATTTGTTAGTAAAATCAAAGCTACAAGGCTAGGAGAATCTACCACACAAATACCTTTGGATAATAGATACAGATGGCATAGAAGTAAAAAGGTCCGATGGCCTAGTAAAAAACGAGAAACCGCCACCGATTTATCTAAGAAAGGCTTAATCGTAAAATCATGAAAAATAATGCTTAATATGATGCTTAATAATGAAATCATGAAAATTATAAGTACTTTAACAGATGCTAAATTTTATATTGCTCTGCTTAAGAGAGTAAATATAAATGAAAATAAAATCCAGCCATTTGACATTAATACCTAAAGAGTAGTAATAAATTATTTTGATTAAGCCGGTAAGCATTATTACACTTACCAACTGAAAAGCCAAAAAGGACTGACCGTAGTATTTAAAGGAATAAAAAACTGCATAGATACAAGTTATATATATATGCTGCTCTCGCTGAAAAAGGATTCCAAGCAAAGTCTATCACAAACATCCTAAATCGTGAAAAAGTACCACAACCAATGTTCCGGTTAAAACTTGAGCCCGACGGGATGAAAGTAAAATAAAAGCACAGTATATATAATTTAAAATCACCGTAGTGGAATCCATGAAGAAAACCGAACTAGTTCAGTGCATCAAGTGCCAAGAATACGGCCACACTAAAGCTTACTGTACGCTGAATGATGTTTGTGTTATTTGAATCATGAAGTTCATGATTCGAAACAGTTCAATAAAACAAAAAATGATCCATCTGTGAAGCGCTGCAGTGATTGTGGTGAGAACTACACTGCTAATTACCGAGGCTGTCCAGTTTATCTGGACTTGAAATGCAAAACTACCCCAAAAATGCGATATGAGCAACGAGTGCTTAAGTCACAGCAATATGATTTTCATGAAATTGTATTGTCCCACCAACCGATATATTTACAAACGCACAAAACAATAATATCCAGTTAGTTAAAAATATTTTGGCGAAATCAGGCATCTCCTATGCAGATATTCTAAAGGGTACAGTACCAACACCAAAAGTGCACTACAATGACGGAGATGCTAATATCCATGCACCCATAAATACACTTTCTGGCCTTTCACAACACAAAGCTGAAATACAAACTTTCCTCAACGATCAAAATATTGATATCATGCTTATATCAGAAACACACTTTACGACTAAAATATTTTTTAAAATTAATGGCTTTTTAGTTTATGACACCAAACATCCGGATAGTAGAGCACATGGCGGCACTGCAGTTTTAAGCAAAAAAAGAATAAAACACTATGAACTAAACAAATATGATAAAGATCACAATCAAGCAACTAATATCTGCCTAGAGGAATGGTCTGGTAATTGTGTAATTTCTGCCGTTTACCGCCCACCTTAACACGCAATTAAAACGCAGCAATTTACTGATTATTTTAACCAGCTGGGCATAAAATTTCTCGCAGGAAGCCATTACAATCGTTCTGACTTCACCTAAAGGTAAACAACTTAATGAAGCAATTATCCAAGAAAATCTAGGTTTCTTATCTTCTCAACACCCTATTTACTGGCCTACAGATAAAAAGAAAATACCTGATCTTATAGACTATTGTGTAACAAAAGGAATCGCCGGCACCAATGCTCAAGTAGACAATTGCTATGACTTTAAAAATTGACCCACCTATACGTCCAACAAGCAAATTTACTAAATGGGATAAATATAGAAATGTCATTGAACAGAACGGCCAACTGGACATCCCTCTGTCCCCACCTGAAGATATTGAAGTAGCAACCAAAAATTTAACTCAAATAATGGAATTCGCGGCAAAAAAGGCTACACCTGGCGTTATGAGCTCTGAAAGAGTCAATAGGCCAGCACCTAACATTCAGCAGTTAATTCAAGAAAAACGGAAAATACGTCGACAATGGCAGCACCAAAAGTATCCACTACTCAAAAGAAAATTAAATAAAGCTATTAAAGATCTAAAACGAGCTTTGGAAGCAGATCAAGGAATACAGAACTATCTAAGTGAACTGTCAGCAACGGAAAAAAAAGATTACTCATTATAGAAGGCAACAAAAAAAATTAAGAAGGCCAGCCCTATCGGATACACCAATCAGACAATCAAATGATCACTAGGCCAGAAGTGACATTGAAAAGACTAATGTTTTCTTCAACCACTTAAAAAAAATATTTACACCAAATGAGCAAAGCAGTATTAGTATACTGCCGGATTATGGAAAAGTTGGTTATATCGTAAATCCCATAAAATTTAAGTGGAAAAGTGGTAAAACTACCATTAAAAGTCTTAACCCAAAGAAAACTCCAGGACATGATTTAATTACCGAAAAAAATGATTAAAGAATTACCAGAAAATGCATAAAACTCTTAACCTATATTTAATGCAATAATGAGATGTGGATATCTCCCTACAAAATGGAAAACGTCACTAATTATAATGATCCGAAGCCTGGTAAGGACAAAACGCAAATTGCGTCATACAGAAGAATAAGTCTTCTTCCGACAGTTTCAAAACTTTTTGAAAAAATGTTACTACAAAAATGAAAACTAATATTATCTGCAGAGCACATTATACCTGACCACCAGTTTGGGTTTCGTGACCAGCATAGTACTGTAGAGCAGGTGCATAGGGTTGTAAACGCAGTTAAACTAGTTCTAGAGGAAAATAAATACTGTTCCGCCGTTTTTCTGAATATTGCACAAGCTTTTGACAAAGTGTGGCATGAGGGGCCTGATATACAAAATAAAAACTCTGCTCCCAAACAAATTTCATGCCATACTTGAAAATTACCTGTTCGAGAGAAAGTTTCAGGTCAAGCAAAATGAAGCCATTACCGAACTAAATCTGATAAACGCAGGGTTCTACAAGGAAACGTATTGGAAGAAGTTTTTTGGGTCTTCATCTTTATAGAACGATGACTTGGAGAAAGCACATTTAAACAAAGTGCAAACAAATAAAAATAAAATTCTCCAAAATGTACTGGCTGATTGAAAAAAAGTCAAAACTGTCACTAGACTACAAAATCCTACTATACGAGGCGATCCTTATCCCCATTTGAACATATGGAATTCAACTATGGGGCTCTACTAGCGTATCAAATATACACCTTTTACAATGAACGCAATAAAAAATACTTACAAATTATGCTTGGTATATTCGAAATGATAACCTCCACAGGGACCTAGAGATTAAAACGGTAAAACAGATGATAAAAGCATACAGTTTGAAGTACCATTCAAAATTGGAAACTTATCACAATGAATTAGCAAGAGAACTACTAAGGCAGCAAAAAATATACACGTCTTCGCAGGACAGACCCACTAAATTTAATGCAATTATAAAAATCATTTAACCTTAGGGAAGCTAACTCATTTTTCAACAAATAAATTAATACGCATACCAATATAAGTACTTACATAGGTTAGAGCTTAGTATAAGATATATTAGATTGTAAGTTTTGCACACTTCTTGTTAGTTTCAGATAAAGAAAGATTCAAGAATAAAGCCATTGGCAGTAATTAAAAAAAAATTTTTTGAAGAAACATCGTCTCTCGTGTCACTTGAATGATTCATTAGGCAAGATGTTACTACTATTCGTACTATAAAACATATTTGCGAAGTGGCAAAATTTACGAAAGAAACAGAGGTCAATATTATCGACAAAGGAGTAGAGAACAAAATCGCTTCTTCTGTTTGTTTGGAGCTATATGCGAAGAACCAGCTGTTTGCTCAAATTTGTTTCTCACTAAAAACTAAACTAAAAAACGACATTAAAATAATTTAAAATATCATAACTCCCTGCTCCTCTCGTTGCCGACTAATTAGAGGACAACCAAAAAAACCTTTAAATCACTATAAAAATACCGACGATTTTTTAGATTACAAATTTTCCCATAACTGACTAATTTAATAGCCACTGCAAACAACCCATAATTTCCGTTCGACCATCACCAATTATTATTTTGATGAAAATCAGCATTAAACATAACCACAAAATGATAATTTTATAAAATTACAAAATTTATTTAGTTATTAAATATTCATAAATTTCATCTCCACATACTAAAAACAAACGAATTATTTTGATATGGCAAATTGATTTATGCACAAAAATTAATTATGCAATTACAAAAACAATTAACTAGTTCATAAATCAAATATAAAAAGTTTATACCATTTAAAAATCATATTTACACAAAATAATTACAATTAAAATTTTAATTTATTGTTAACTTAACAAATGAATTTGCGGATTGTCAATAAATATTTAAATTTGGTGACAAAATTATTAACTATTTTTAAGTGATGATCGTTTAATTGAATATCAGTTTTATATGACATTAAAGAACTGCACATCGCAATTGTTTTATGAACTTGAAATTTTTTCCGGTAGTTAACTTTTTTATTATCTTTAAAAATTTTATAACGGCGATATTATGCGTCGTTATTTTATTCATAGTTGTGTCACAGATAATTATACTAGATGAACATCTTGTATGGCTCAAATTTACACAAACAAAAATCCAGACTACTTAAATTAATACAACCGAAATCTAATCAAACGAAATATATCCTTTTCTTATTTTGCGCACGACTATTTGATTGTTTTAAAAAATAAAACAAAAAACCAAACCAAAATATACGAAAATCGTTAAAATTTTTGTTAAAATAATCGTGTGCAAAAAAAAATAAAAGTAGGAAATTTTAGCCATACAAGATGTTCATCTGGTAAAGTTATCTGTGGTTGTGTCTTGAAATATATTAAATGTTTCCTTTGGGAGTTAGTTATGTATGTTTAAGAGTCATGACTGTCATGTATGAATGGAACGATAAAATTATGTCCTTGGAACGATAAAATTATGTCCTTGGAACGATAAAATTAGGGTGCAGGGTTTCCGAACGCCAATATCGGCGGCATATAAGCAGGGAGAGGGGAGCTTGGAAGCCGAAGTAATACTTGTAACAAGTTTGTTTTGAACGCTGAGTTCAGCAAATCTAGGAGCGGCCCAATTTTGGTCAAGTTCTGAGAATTGGTTCACCACTAGTTGAAAAGAAACACATTTTTCTGCTGCTGTCTCACATTCTGATATAAATGAGGCCCAAATAAAATATGGCAAAACAATTGAATTCAAACGACCAAGTATTTTGAAATTATTTGCAGTTAAAAATCAGATAAACAGCCTGTTCGAATATGTGAAAGATAGAAGCAAAGTGGAAGGTGAAATAAAGGAGATGGTTCGGTTGATCAAACTATCCTATAATGAGGTGAAAAAGGAGTTTAAAGAAATCTGTGAGTAATTAGAAGCCCCAGAGGTGGCGCTTACGGTCCTCCCGTAAAGATGCGGATCGGCAACTCGATACAGATCATCACGTAAAATTAGTATAGATAAAGGGATAAGCAAAACCCAGGGCGCTTGTAATACAAACACTATTAAATGGAAAACAACTTCATCTCTTAGACTATTTATTGGTTGGAAAAAATGAAACACACAACAAATGTGCAATACCTGAGCAAATCTGGAGCCAGCCTAAAATTAGAAAGAAAACTGAAGAATGAAACGGTAGGAGATTAACCAGAATTGCAAAAAGTTGCAACAAAAAGGCGGAAAAGAAATCGAAAACAATCAACACAACCGAATGCGCTTTTAATTAAAAAAGGAACTGTATCGTATGATTAACTGCTAAGGAAAGTAAAGGCATACTCAGAATTTACTGGTCTGGAAGAAAAAAGTATGCATATCCACCAAACTACAACTACAACGAAGGAAGAACTTGTGCTAGAGTTGGAAAGCACTAGGAACCGCAATTTTCCAATCCCAATGGGAGTACAATATCGGCCAGAAAGCTTATGTAAAGCCGTGGTACAAAAAGATCTTGAAGATTAAAAGTATATTGATGTAGTGAGTATATAGGGTGAAGTACTTCAGGCTCTTAAATTGCTGGTGGAAGAAACAATAGGTGTCAATGGACGCAAATGGCAAAATAAGAATTGGTTTCGTGATTTAAAATAAGCCTTTAAAATGTTTCAAATGCCTCAAATATGGTCACCAAGCTCAATAATGTAGGTGTTAAAAGATCAAATCTAAGCTGTGGAGAAAGTTTGGAGCAGAGGGTCATCTTGCAAAGGGCTGCAGCAGTGAAGCCATTGGAGGGCACCGACACTCCGCTAGTAGTTTAAAGTATCGGATATTACAGAAGGCAACGGACGAGGTGTCTCATCTGACTGATTACATTATAATAGCTGGCTCATGATGCCACAGAGATTAATAGATAACTGGAAGGTTCAAGTGTACTAGCGGACAAAAGTCAAGACACTTCTATTAACGTGCAAGGTCTGAAATGAAATACGAGTTATGGCAATAATATTGTGGTTCTCGCTCAGAACTTTAGTATTCCATTAAAGCAAGCAAACAACGATGTTTTCAAGAATTGTGTGAAGATTTAGGCCGGGATATTTGAAATAAGCCACATAAAATAGTTATTACAAGGTTTAAAGGTACATCCAAAGAATACCCATCGTGCCCAAAATTATAACGAGTGGTATCATAACGAGAATGATCCTATTAGATTTTTTAGCTAAGAAGCGTTTAACTAAATATACTCACCCTAAGGAAGTTTGTTACTAAGCAAAACACGTCTTGTATTGTATTTCACTTTGGTTTCTTTCTAACATCCCATTGAAGCTCCTTCTTCTGACGTCAATCTCTTAGTCCTCAAATTTCTGTATTTCCCGCAACAGGCACAACAAGTTGTCTATATCGACAAGAGTTTAGAGTATTGGAGTCTCTTGGAATTTGTTGGCAGAACTTCCTCCAACTATCCACCCAAACCTTCTATTTTGCACAATCAAGTTGTGATTGGGAGATCTAAATAGACCGTTTCCCAAAATATCAAAAAAAAATGTGTGATGATGGGTCGAGAAATTTCATTGGGGAAATTTCACTAATGCTGTTGATATCAATTCGACCGTTGACTGGTTTTAACGTACAACGAACGAGGCTTGGGAGCCATAATCCAGTAATGCTCTAAGTTTTCGCTCGAATTCATGATTATTGACTGTTCAAACCATACCTGTTCAGATCAGGTTTCAACTTGGCGGTAGTGTTGTATCTGCCAGCATGCAGTGACATGTAATGTCAACGTTGATACATAGCACATTTTGACCTTGAGTGGCTAGATTTAACGAGATACCTAATGTTAAAACAATTACAGAATCGATTTGATGAAAGAAGATGTTCTTGGTGTTCCATTACCTCCAGGGTGTTGTATTTTAAACGATCGATCAACCGGTGCAATTCTTTTATACAAAGCCTGTTCTGTAGCGCAGTGGTAAGCGCAGATGAATTCAAAGTAGCGTAGGTGATTTTCTTCATTAAAATCGAAACTTTGGATCTGTTTGGAACGTTTTGGATCTGTTAGTCGCCTTTGAAATTTTTAGAAAATTGAGAAATTTCACCCGACAAATAGCGATTCAGTAATTGAAACTTTTGTGATTGCGTCTATGATGTTTCGACATTGTGAACTAACTCTGGTATTTGGTAAGATACTTGGATTAATGATCGTGGAGTACTTAATGGTGTCGAATGGTTGTAGGGCAGTGTTACTGAAATTATCTTCTTGGTTTCTTCCGACTAAGTCAGATATTTGTCCTCAAATCCGCTAATCTGTGGTTCCTCAGTATCAATTTTGAGGAATCTTTGAAACAATTCTCTTGCATATGGAATACTCGTCTTGATGACGTCGACAGCTATCCTCTCTTTAACTTTCTCTCTTTGTTTTCAAGAACGGAGGTAGCAAAAAACTTGAGATCCGGAGCTTAGTCATGCTTAACTTATGGATAGCTGCTTCTAATTTGGGCTGTGGAACGAAATTTTATATGCCTGACATCTTGACGGCTCTGGATGGTTACATCAACATTCGTATTTAGTCGGTTTTCAAAGCAGGACTGCCATTGCAAGAGAACGCCAGTTTTCTATTTTCTCAGTACACATTTTCATCTCTGATTGTGGTGGATCTGGGATAAACATTTTTACGAAGATTCCAGCATTCGCATAACAATATCTGGAGTTTCTATTTAATATATGGCCGTCTGTGTTTTCGATGCAGATTCTCATAAATTCGCGTTTCTTGTTAGCGTTTCGGTATTTCATTCGACTGTAACGGGTTTTCAGTTTTTCACACATATTTTTCTTATTCGCAACGCTTAGGTGTCACTGGTCATGTTATCATTCTTTGCCAGCTCCCGATGATCTTTCTGCTGCGGTTATAATGGCTTACAGTAATATTGGCCATTGCTCCTACATAATGAGTAACAATCTTCTGGTACCTTGTTTTATTATGGAGCTTGTGTAATGTCTCTTAAGAGTTTGCTGGCGACGATGATGGATTTTCAGGACAGAGAACCTGCCTGTTAAACTGACTTTGCCTGTTAAAACCTATTTTAATTACTATGATTATTAATATAAAAATTAATCACCCTGTGATTTTGGAAGTACAAATGACAGTTAAACGTCTTTCACTGCTTGTTCGAATGTTTTACCATGGAATCTGCATGAAAAACTATTAAGCACTTTGGAATTGTTCAAAAATATTTTTTAATCAAGTATCATTATTTTTGTAAAAGTTTACGTACACATTAAAGCTTTCATTTTCATCACAAACAAAAATCGTATTTCCTGTGACGCCACAAGGGGTATAATCGGTGTGTGGTTATCGAAAATGACATTAAAAAAAACAAAAAAAACGAAAATTTAACGGATTATATACAAAAAAGGAAGGATTCATTGTTCGAGTAGAGAAAATAAAATAAAAGAAATTTCACATTTTCCGTACCCAATTTTCTATTTTATTATAGAAACGTGACAGTTTAGTTTGAGAACTCTTAATTTCTTTTATTGTATTTCAATGATGTCTTGTGGATTCGTTAAATTGGTTTTTACCAAATGTTTTGTTTTTGTTTTTAACAGTTTCTGTACATATAGGGTTCTGTTTTTACTCTCGATATCAAATTAAAGTTTTTCATGTTTTAACACTTAAACGATACTTGAATTTTACGCTTTAAACAAAAAAAGCTTGACACAAAAAAAAATTTAAATGTAAACCATTTTCACTGCAAAATAAATGAAAAACATGAGTGTTTTTTTTTTAGTTTTCTCTCTTGCAATATTTTTTTGTATACTAACACAAAAAAAAGCTCAACCCAAAATTGTAATATGTAATAATAATAACGAGGAAAAATAATCATTGGGGGTACCGAGTGCAGTTTAAAAATTTTATTTTAATTAAAATGTCATGAATTTTCGTCCATGCAACGCTTTTTTGCTGTTAGCTTTTGAGTACAATTTATTGTTGGTTGTAAACTTTAAAGCTTTTATGTGGGCTTACAAAACTAGTACATTTTGGTGTTGGCGAGCAGCTAATTTATAAAAAATAGAAAGCATTATGGCATACAAAGAAGGTAGCGTGTTTTATGCAACAAACATATGTAGCGGTTCTAGGACGTTTCAAAACAACATCCTAAATTACTACAAACACATTATCATCACATCAAATAGCGTGCCATCTGTATAAAAAGATATACTTTAAGATATAAAGAACCATACTTTCAGAGGGCAAAATTAGCAATAGACGCCCATCCAATTTTCTTAGACATATAAAATGTATGGGAGGGAAACAATTCCCGACGAATACAGTACGGTCACTTTGGAGAAAATTGTTAGAAATAATCAAAATATATATATATATATCAATTTCAGCAAATAATTTTTTAGCGAAAAAATTAGAAGAGGTTAGCTTTTGCAAATTAACGAAATGGATTGTAAATTCAATAGAACCCTACGACAAACAATATGTCTTATTTGTATCTATAATGTGTCCGTTAGTGCATGTACTAATTAGCATGTAAAAGTATTGCCTCAAGTATACTTACAAATGGTGTCCAACGCCCAGGCAAAAAGTATTTATGGAGAGAGAAAATTTATTAAAGGTTTTGTGTTTAAAAAATAAGGAAATAAAATGTAACCACATATGTCTTTGGTTGTCTCACTTGTATCTATATTATGTCTTATAAAAGGTACGACAAGTAACCGACCAAGAAACGTTACCAAATTAATTACTAACTTTAATATATGCCCAGTGCTTATCAACACTTATGGAGCACTTTAAATATAGTATGTGTCATACAAAAGTAAAACAAAGGGTACGTCCAACATAAATTCATTGTTATTATAAAGTATCGTGTTTGTGTTCGTTATACGTGTATAAGACTAAAGGCACACTTGCACGACCGACAAAGTAAAACTACAAATTCAATTTTTTTATTAATTTGGATAATTTTAGTAAATTATCCAAATTAATAAAAAAATATTTTAAATTTACAAAACATATCTTATGAAATACAATTTTTATTAATATTATTATAAATTCAAAATTATGCATTTTTATGTTTCGTCGGCCAAAAAAATTAAATTCGGTCGACAAAATCTAAAATGGTATAATTTTTTTCGGTTTACGAACGCCTCAAAATGAACCGATTTTTTTTTCGGATATGACATAACCTCACTTCGTTTTGTTTATTGTTGATCCAATTCCACTATAATACAGGCCGACTCACATCGCAAAAAACGAAATGCATGAGTATGAGTGTGACCCAACAATTAATGAATTTGCCACTGAAATAAGATAATCCTATGGTAAAAATTTGGCATTTTTCACTAGATTTAGAATATCTAGTATATTAGCCAAAAAACTACTTGTTTGTACGAGGTCATTTCAGTAGCATTAATGTAAAGCATTAACCAGCAAGTCTGTAAGAAATTTCCGTAAGAATGCGACAATAGGAAAATTTATGGTAATGACCAGCGGCTCTTTAAGAAAGTTTCGTTCAGTTTCGTTAAATTTGAACTGTCACTTAACAATTCTGTAACGAGCGAAAATTACCGAACAAACTGAAAGAAATGTCAAACAGTTGCGTGTAGTTAATAGTTTTAGATTGGTTATTGGTATGTAAATATTTAATAATTTAAATTTTAATATTGTATCTATTATTATATTTACTGTTTAAAAACATAATATAATATATTATTAGTTGGTGTAATGTGTAATATTAGTTGTGTAATATGATAAAATATTATATTGCCGGAAAATAATAAAATTTATTTTCGCTTTGTACACACACTTCACAAATAAATTTGAACTTTTGTAGGTTAAAGTTTATTGTAATTCTCGTATTGACACAGATCGGTGGTCGCACTGTCAAATTTTCTGTAAAAAATCTCTTCGTTCAATTCCGTAAGGTTTCGTTACAGATTCTTACAGACTCGCTGGTTAATGCTTAAGTTAATTTAGGAATAAAAAAAATTTATAAAATATTATTTTTCATCTTCGTTTTGTGTCCTTTTTTATTTTTTTCGTAAAATTTATTTAGTTTCCATTCATCAATTGAAGAATGCGGTCGATGGTAGAGTGTCGTCTTTTTTTTTCAATTTACTGAGAATTTAATTTTTATTTACTCTCAATATAGGAATATATAATAGTATTTTTTTTTTTTAATTTGGTAGTGTGTTACAGAGCAATGATAAAGCGATTGCGTTACATACGATTTATTTTATTATTAGAACAAAAATAAAAATTACATAGAATATAATTATAAAACTATTATGAGAAATTGTAATATTATATATTATTTAAGCAAGCCGAACATTGAAACCATATGCAACGCAAAGCCATAATTCAAATAGATGGAATTTATTTAAAGGCGCAAATAACCTATAAATCTCAAAAAATTACTGGCTATGCCCAGAATAATTCAAACGTCGCAAAAACGGTAATTGCATTTTTAGTTAGTTCCGCGTTTGCTAATTCCAAAGAAATAGTTGCCTTCCATCCAGTAAGTAACCGTTCAGGTGATGATGTTCATAAGTTAACTTTAAATATTTTAAAATTAGTACAATCATTAGATTTAGAAGTAATTTCAATCGTAACATAACCATAGGATTAATCAAAATATCTTTTCCATTTTTGCGGCGAACTCATTTAAATTTATTAACCCTGATTTTCTTAGTAGTTTTATATTTCTTAAGTATGATCCAGTTCATATTTTTTAAAACATTCGGAACAACTGGATCAATAAAAAAGACGGCGAAAAGTCGTTTTACTATCCGGATTTTGAAGATAAATCTATTAAAATTGCATGTTTTAAAGATATTCGCGATCTATATAAAAATGAAGAAAAGCAACTAGTAAGAAAAGCGTATAAATTAAATTAGAAATCGGCATTTTCCAGTATAATTGAACGGCAGAATGTGCAGTGTGTTGCAAATGTTTTTCATGAGTCTACAATTGTCGCACTTGAAACAACTAGCGATCTTAAAGAAGTCGAAGGCACTGTAGAGATTCTTAAAATTATAAAACGTTAGTGGAATATTGTTAATTGCAAATCAGTGGTTGAAGGTATAAAGAAACGCGAGCCGTACCGATTGCCTATATCTATACGTTAGATGATGCAGGCATTTTGTTCCTTAAAAATTTGTTATCCTGGATAGAAAAGTGAATGACTACCGACATCTTTCAAAGTGGTTTAACCATGACTACTTTTAAAGCAATCCATCAAAGTGTAAGTGTTCTGCTGGAAATTGCCAACACTTCTATGCCTCCTATATAACACTTCTATGCCTCCTATATTCTATGCCCTCATATAACCTCGCATATAATTTTGTATCCCTAAATATGATTTAAATTATTTAATAAAAAAAATAATGAAAATTAAAATAATTACTAAAAATCTATATTAATCATGAATTTTACGTAAATAGTATTTACGTAACAATGTTTAGAAAATTAGAAAGCGCGCTGTAAACATTTCCCGCATCCTTCTTAGATGAGCGCTTCGACTCGACTATTCATTTAAATAAATAAATTTTCCAAATAAACAAAACAAAAGATAAAAAATCCAAATAGTACATTTCTCTTAGCTCGACGAAACAAAAACGAGTATGAAAAAATCAGAAAACCATTTGCATCTATCAACATTTTTTAAATGAAGTAAAAAATAAAATAAACGAGTGAGAAAGTGATTACAAAATTACAATGAAAAAGACAAAGAAATTGGTTTTTTGTTTTACATATACTAAGGTAATTTTTAAATTAATCTTAATGCTTTCAAATGCCGAATTCTAATTAAAATCATATGAAACATGTGCAAACAAATTTATCAATGTTCACCAGGAAAAACCAAATTTAATTTCCTTAGAAGGACGTATAGTCGTTTTTTCTTTGTTTTTAAGTTATATTGAACTTAAAACAGCGTTCCATAGTAACAAAAAAAAATTTATATTAAAATTTCGTTTTTCTATTCCACACTTACTACATATGCTATAAAAGTGTTTAAATTGCATGTATATATATAGGCATTGGTTGATCATTTGTTTTTTTCTGTTTGTGAATAGTAGACATTTATAACAACAAACTAATAAAAAAAATTTAAATTTTGTGAAATTAAATTAATTTAAAGTAAAAATGAATATGGTAAGTGAAAAAAATAAAGAATATATATTATTTTATTTATATTTATATTTATTTACGTAAGTATTTACTAATTTATCTATATATAATATATATTTTAGGAAGAGTTTGAGACAAAACTAATAATAAAGATCGAATCCCATCATTGCCTATCCAATAAAAGGATCGCAGAGTATAAAAATCAGATGAAAAAGGCTGATAGCTGGGAAATAATTTCCAAAGTACTTGGCAAATCTGGTAACTATTATATAAATTGATAATTATATTTTTACATAAAAATATTAATAATTAATTATATTTTTAGTGGTTGAGTGTCAAAAGAAGTGGAGAAACTTAAGGGATTCGTTTTTACATTTATTTAAAACCAAACAACGAGTCCCTAGTGGTTCAGGGTTGGTTTACCAGACCAAATGAAAGCATTTTGAAAGCCTTCGTTTTCTAAGTGTATTCACAATAGAAAGAAATTTGTATGCAGTTCGTCAATATTAAATATTTAACAATTATATTTTTATTTCAGCACGATGAGCAATTTTAGTTCCTCTTCTGAGACTGTATAAAATAATAAAATCGCTTTGAATTTTATTTCACGATTTAGGTTTAATTAAACAATTGATAAAATTCTCAATTTTTAAATTACAAAATTTTGTAAATCAACCATTGTGGTTTCACCACATGGTTGATTTTCAAGAAGACACTAAACTATTGACAAGAAAAGTTCTACCATAAAAACTTAATTACCATTGCGACATCTACAAAAATAATTAATTACTATGCCAATAAATTATGGTCCATGTAACCATTTATAATATAACATTTATAATATAAGTACATGTAACTATATTGAGAACTGCCATAATAATAATTTATGTGGGATATAATTTATGTGGGATATAATGTGGGAACTGATTGGTATATATACGTTTACTCGGTAGATATGTATTAAATATTAATATCCTACTGATATTCTGAACATACCGCCGGGGTTGACACGTTAGGGTCAAAACTTGGTAGAAGGCTTATTTTTGTTATCGGTCGCTTCAACAAATTACCATTTGGGAGCTTGACGGTTATAACCCTGATAAGGTTATCCTTCCGAGGGTGGACTTCGTGAATTCGTGCTAATGGCCATTTTGTTGGAGGTAAGTGTTGGTCCCGGAGAAGCACTAGATTTCCGATTTTTATTTGATGGTTCGGTGTGTGCCATTTGTAGAACTTGTTTAGCGACGTTATATACTCTGCTGACCATCGGTTCCAAAAGCCTTGTAGTAGGGATTGCAATAGTTGCCATCTGCTTAATCGGTTAATTTTTATGGTTGTAACATCTGGTTCTGGTAACAAGGTTATTGGTTGGCCAATCAAGAAGTGGCCGGGAGTTAATGGATTGTAATCGCCATCATGAAGCTCTTCTAAAGGCCGGTAATTAAGAAGGGCCTCGATCTGTTTGAGAAGAGTCTTGAACTCTTCGTAGGTGAGTCTGGATTCTCCAATCATACGGCGTAGATAGAATTTTGAAGCCTTTACCGTGGCTTCCCGCAATCCACCGAATATTGGAGCCGCAGGGAGGATAAAGTGCCATTGCACCTTCTGATCCGTGCACCAACTTATTGTATTTGTTTTCGTTGCTTGGTTTAGGTATGTTGTGTAAAATCCAGCTAGCTCTTTTTTCGCTCCGACTAGGTTGGTACCGTTATCGCAAAATAGGTCGGTAAGATTTCCACGTACTGCGCAAAATGGCTTTAATGCTGCTAGGAAACTGTCGGTACTCATATCGGTGACCAATTCTAGGGTGGTAGCTTTTGTCGCCATACAGACAAAAATTACTATGTAGGACTTATAGGTTCTACTTCCTCGGGCTCGATGTGTTTTTAGGGTAAATGGACCAGCAAGATCGATGCCAGTTTGTATGAACGCTCTAGCCGGTCGGTTTACTCAGCAAGGTGGCAATTGACTCATGAGTTGCTGCTGCGCCTCTGTACGATATCGTCGACAAATTATGCACTGATAATTTGAGTCTTACTAAATTTCGGGCTCGGAGAATCAAGAATCTTTGGGCAATGGTGCTCATGAGTAACTTTGGTCCACTATGTAGGTGTTTGATATGTAGTTCTCTCACCAATTGCTCAACGATTGGATGACCTGATGGCAATATTACCGGATGTTTGGTATCGTACGATAAATTGGATTGATCCAACCTTCCTCCAACTCGCAGTAGCCCATGGCCGTCCAAAAATGGAAAAAAGGAAATTAAATTAGTGTTTATTGTTAGTGGTAACGATTTTTTTAAAACTGTTATTTCGTTAGCGAAACTCTTTTCGTGGATGTCTCGAAATATCACAATCTCCGCTCCGCGTATCTCGGATACTCTCAACGTATCTCACACGCGCTGATGCGGCTCCAATTTTAAATTTCTGGAGAATCTTAGCAATAAAGCTATTATCCGTGTTAGTTTTCGGTAGTTTGCCTCCCTTTCTATCAACTCCTCAACAATGGATACACGTATCTCTTTTGCGGCAACCTTGTAGCTGAATCCTTTGTGTTCGCACGAAGGTAATCGAAGTTGCACCTTTTCACCAGGAGGAACAAAGGAGGGATTAAGCAGGAATTCGGGACCCTTGAACCAAAACTTCAATTGACAAAATTTCGTTGCGCAATCCGCTGGGTTCTCTCTTGACGACACATGATGCCACTGGCTACGATTCGAACAGGTAAGTATTTTGGATGTGCGGTTTGCAATATAGGTTTTCAAAGTATTGGGTGGCTTGGACAACCAATCTAGGGTAATGGATGAATCTGTGTAGAAATAAACTTTAGGTTGACTTGACAAACACAACGAATTCTGGACTAATTCAAAAAGCCGAACTAAAAGAGTAGCAGCATTTAATTCCAAACGTGGAATTGAGACAACCTTGACTGGGGCTACCTTAGTTTTGGCTGCAATTAAATTAGTATGCACCTTCGAACCTTCAACTACTCGTGCGTAGATTAGCGCTGCGTATGCCACCTTGGATGCATCGGCGAAACAATGAAATTCTAGATCCTTCAGTGCATATATCCAACGCGGGAACTTTAAATTGGTTATGTCGTTAAGTTGGGTTCGAATAAGACACCATTCTTCAGCGATATCTCGAAATAGCTCATCATCCCAACCAATGCCTTTAACCCAAAGTGACTGAAACATAATTTTTAACCGGATTGTTACCGGTGATAGCATGCCTAACGGGTCGAAAATTCTCGAGGACTCCGATAAAAAATGATCTCTTAGAAAATTTCGTTGTTTTTGGCAAAGATAAGTGAAAGAAAAAGTTGTCTTGGATGAGGTCTAATTTTATGCCGAGGACAGATATTGACTAAGCATCTGTTATTTCCCAAGAAGAAAGTTCTCGGTTCTCAATTGGAATAGTTTCCAGTAACGCGGGATAATTTGCGGACCACTTTCGTAAATTAAAACCGCCTTGGCCGAGCAAGCTTATGAGTTCCTTTTGCAGTTGTAGCGCGGCTTGTAAAGTTTCTCCGCCCGACATTAAGTCCTCTATATAAAAATCTCGTTTTAAGATCTCGGAGCCAATTTGAAACTCGTTGGTAAATTTATCTGCAAGATAATGGAGTTTTTGAGTAGCCAGGAACGGTGCGGGACTAGTACCGTACGTGACCGTCGTTAAGCGAAAGTTATGGATCCGTGACTGAGGATTTTCACGCCAAATTATCCTTTGGTAATCTCGATCATTAGGATGGATACGAATTTGCCTAAACATCTTTTCGATGTCCGCTGATATAACAAATTTATGCTTTCGGAAGCGGATTAAAATGTTAATTAGATTATCCTGAATTGTAGGACCCACTATAAGATTACCATTCAACGACCCTCCCGAACTAGACTTAGCCGATGCATCGAACACTACGCGAACCTTGGTAGTGCTACTGGTGTCTTTGAATACCGGATGGTGGGGAAGATAAAACAGTTCGTTGGGTTGTTTCGCGATTTCATGTTCAGGGATAATTTCCATATGACCTAATGTCAAGTATTTCTTCATAAAATTTGTATAAGCCTTGCGAAGTAGTGGATCTGCATTCAATCTTGATTCGATCAGATGAAACCGTCTTAGTGCTTGCGTATGCTTCGATTCTTTTTAACAGTATCCTCCACTTATTACTTAACATTTCAAACCCATTTTCTACAATTTTTCTTGCTCGAGACAGCCTAGGAATAAAACCAAATTAATTTAAAATTGTATAGCAAATTAAAATAAACATTTTCTAAATGTACCTGTAATTAAGTTTTCGGCGAGTTTGACTTACATTTGTTTCTGGGTATGGCGTTAGAAGACTGGGCTTAAGCGAGAATGCTTCATCTCTTACTAACACATACGGGAGGTTTGTATCTGAGCCGAGTAAACATGTGTCATCTGGAATACTTAGTTTTTCGGGATTATTTAGCCACATGTTACCGAATTCAGAATTTTTAAAAACGGCCGAGTCGGAATTTGAACCTATATCAACGCTAATAAACTTATATTCTGCATCAACAACTGCCATTAACACGGTTGAAAACCTCTTTTTATAATTAAAGTTTAAACTGCCGGAATTGTTTAGAGCAAATGTGTCGATATGCTTGCCATCAACGGCACCCAAGCAGTTTGGGAAATTCTATTTATTATAAAAATTAGTTGCTATTCGTTTCCAATCAGCGCCCGTTGGCTTTGGTAGCGCAATTGGCATTAAAGTTTTATTAATCGCACTAATTGTTTGGAAAATGCATTTTTCAACAGTCGATCTTCCCACTAAAAATCTCAATGAAAGATCTGTGAAACTTGATCCAGTATCCAAAAACCTAGATAAATAAACAATATATTTATTTCCAAATTTTATTGTTTAATTATATGTAGCTTACCTCAAAGAGATAACCAATTTTTATCTGGCGGATATTGTAACCTTTTTAAATACGGTTTTAGAAGGTTTTATTTTATTTGAAACCATTGAGTATATATATTCGAAATGCCTTTTTGACATTCGGAAATAATTTAAGTATTTTTCGGGATATTTTTCAATTAATTTTACTAAAGTATAATATTCTCCGGCTTGTTTTTTACGATAATTAATTTTCTGGATCCAATATTTACGAAACTTTTTATTTCGTTGGTAAAAATATAACGCGCAATACAACGCTAATTTTAATTTAATCGATTTTGAACGCACCATAATTACAACTTTTTACTTTGACACTTTAAACTGAATGACACATCTTATAACACACAACAAACGTCCATTTTTTTTTGTCGACCAAAATTTTCGGTTTACATGTGGCGCCAAAATTGACAGTCCGACCGAATTGTTCGGTTTGTATCTTCATGTGGCAATGCCTTAAAGGAAAGTCAATAGTCCACCCAATATAAGCACTTTAGTGTGAAAATTACTTATCGCAATAACAAAAAGTTAAAGCCTAGGATGAATTATTATCTTTTGTGTAAAATTAATAAACTTAAAAAAATTTCAAAAAAATTAAGAAAGTATCCTTATAACACTCGGTTAGAGAATTATGTAAGAAAACTCTCTAAGCATGTAAATTTGAATGTTAAACGGATTAAAAGATTATACTACAAAGATAAATTTGATTAAGTAGGCAAAAATCCTAAGCTTGTGTATCTCTCTACTGAGTACTTTTACTAAAATATTTGAGAAATTAATAAAACGTCGATTGATCTCATACCTTGAAATGCTCAGCAGTATCTATGGACATTTCAAAAGCATTCGATACTGTTAACCACGACATATTAATCAAAAAATTGTCAAGTAGTGGTGTTAGAGGCAAAATATTAAATTGGTTATAAGTTACATTCGTGTTCGTAGTCAAATTGTGAAAATTGATAACGCGAATAGTCTCCCAGGTCTTCTAAAATGTGGTTGTTCCTCTGGGCTCAGTTTTAGGACCCTGTTTGGATAAATCCAAACAATTTGGTCGGTCTTCGTGTTAATAATGAAAAATGTAGAAGATTTTATTTATATATGGCTCCTAATTGGTTCCATCAATTACCTAAACATTTGAAAATGCTTCCATCTGTGCGGAAACACAAATTTAACAGGGAAATTCGGACTTGGCTGCTTCACATCGATGATATTGAGCAATATTTTTAGTATAATATTTACATTATGTGCTAATGTGCCTTCTTGCAATTTAATCTATTATCTATTGAAATATAACTGAGGTTGTATTTTTGTATTTTTTTAGTATCAATGGCTCCACTACAGACCTAATGTCTGTAGGAGCTGTACTTTATTTTAAATTTATATTGTATTGTTAACTTTTTTTTAATTTTTTGTATATTTTATTTGAAATAAAGATAATAATAATAATAATAACAGTAATAACAACGCGGCCACTTTCCATTGTTCAGACATATAACTTTGCTTTGCCATACTAATCGAAAAGTTCGAAAAGATCCATAAAGTATCCCCTCTGAATAGCAAGAGCTCAGAATTAATACAATCAACCCAAAGGGAATAGTTTCTTTTAAGCCGCTCCATTGCCAGTGTAAATTCCTCGTAAAATGGATCCTTTAAGCACATCTCCGCAATATGTATTTGACAACTTTCAATGTGTCGAGCAGTGCATCGATGTTAACAAGGAGGTTTTAACTCTTTTAAAGAAGCCACGGGAACTGCGTTCATTGCTGAGTTGTTGTTCACCTAGCAAGGACCGTTTTGTTCTTCCATGAGATTACAAAACGTACTTGGGCTTCTTTGTAGGCTAAAATCTTGTTGCGACCACAAGACGACACTCCTCATCAAACCAATCGTTTTAGGTTTAATTTTTACCATACCTAGAGTCGCCTGGGCAGCACTGACAACCTAAATTTTCTATACCTCCCATAAAGCATTCACATCATCAGAACAAACTAGCAGAAAATAAAAAAAACATGTAATTTGTATAGTTCAAAATTGCAAATTTATTGGTTTAAAACCCGTGTTATTGAAATCGATCGCCTTCGTTAGGCGTTCGTTTTTTTTAAATTTGTACTATTGGTTTCGATAGCGGTCGTTACTGAACTGTTCAGTATCTAAACTACTGTTTAGTATCGAAATGATTCATTTGTGCAAAGGATGCAATTGGTTTCTGGAAAAATTACTCTATTTTTATATTAACTTCCTTCTGTTGTGCATCTACTACACCCGAAATAACCAGTATGTGATTTAATACCAGTTATGCTCGCTTTGGCTGGAGCATCACAAATAAACAATCCAGCTGATATTTTAATAGCCTTGTTGTCGTTAAACATAAACGATTGCTCTAAAATATGTATTGCATCAACCAAAGGTCGTAAGAACACGTTAAAATCATTCGGCTTGACAGTGATAATATAAACAGCCACAATAAAAAACAATTAATTTCCTAAATTCGCAATTGTGCTATGGCAGCGAATAAACATCAAAATATTAAGTGAATATAAATTAATAAATTTTTCTGTGTTTTTAGCTTAATAAGCAGAAACTTTAAAAAAAAATATATATAGTTATATATAAGTATAGTTTTATTATTTAATTCTCGTAATATAATGTAATACCATGGTCTTCAAGTCGCCAAGTGTGGTAGATAAAACTGGACTAAGTTCACAAAGGTCAACGTCTGTAGGTGATTTATCATCAATCGCCACAACGTCAACCAGAACATTTAAAGGTGTGCAACATAGTCCAAAAAAAAGTGCAAACGAAGTAGAAAGCAATTTGGTATCAAATTGTTTGCTTCAAAATAAAAATTTTTGTGATGACAATGACAAAAGTGCAATGAATAAAAATAAAATAAAAAGTGCCGTGTTGTTAAAAAACAATAATACTAATAATGATGTAGGTCAGTGTTCTACACAGTTAGTACAACGGGGTATCGACCGGTATATTACAGTACAGCCGAAAAGAAAGAGAAGCCCAAGAGCTGCGCTAAACACTAGCATCAACAAATTTACAAGGCTCGCTAGTGTTGAACTTGCTCATGGCAATCGTTTCTCTAGCCTGGTAGAAACAGAGTGTATCGAAGATACCACATCTGCGGACAAACCTAAAATTGAAAAACCGCCGCCCATTTATTTGAGAGAAGAATCAAATAAAGAGCTTGTAAAAGCTATTGACACCCTAACAGAGGGAAAATATTATATTTCTGCTCTTAAAAGAGGTAATATCAAAGAAACCAAGATACAACCAATTAACATAGACGCGTACCGTGCATTAATAAAATATTTTGACCAGGTTGGTAAACGTTACTACACTTACCAACTAAAGAGCCAAAAAGGTTTGGTCGTTATTATTAAAGGAATAGAGAGCTTTGTAGAACCAAACGAAATACATGATGCTCTCACTGCCGAAGGTTTTAATGCAAAATCGATTACAAATATTATTAACCGGGAGAAGATACCACAACCACTATTTCGCCTGGAATTAGAGCCAGACAATAAACCTATGAAAGGTAAACATTCAATTTATAACATAAAATATTTAATGCACAGAAGGGTAACCGTGGAGGAACCTAAGAAAAGAATTGGGCCAATACAATGTATCAAGTGCCAAGAATACGGGCACTCAAAAGCATATTGCACACTAAATGACGTTTGTGTTATCTGTGGCGAACTTCATAATTCAAAACAGTGCAATAAAAGGAAAACTGATGCCTCCGTATTACGATGCAGCAACTGTAATGGCAATCATACTGCAAACTATAGAGGTTGTCCCATTTATATGGAATTAAAACGAAGAATTAACCCAAAACAACGAGCAGAGCAACGCATGCTTAATTTACATCCAGCAGTTAAACCTGAAGTACGACCAGAAGTTTCATTCACCAACTTTCCAAATATAACCCATAACGCAACCGTTAACAGCAGCATGCATCAAGGTGTTTCGTACGCCAGTATTCTTAAAGGCAACGCTCCAAAAGCTCAAGTAACTCAGGAAGGAAATGTTACCACAGCCTTAAACAAGCTAACAGACATGATGCAAAGCTTCATGACGATGATGGAGAGAACGATGGACTTGATGATGCAAAATATGAACGTCTTAATGCAGATAGTTGTTAAAAAATAAACATGACCGTTCTAAAAATAGCAGTTTGGAATGCAAACGGCTTAGCACAACACAGAGCAGAAGTTCAAGCATTTCTCATTGAGCACAATATTGACATAATGTTAATATCAGAAACACGTTTCACTAAAAAAAACTATTTTAAAATTAACGGGTACTCAGTATATGATACTAAGCATCCAGATGGTAAGGCGCATGGTGGTACAGCAATATTAATCAAGAGGCGATTAAAACACCACGAACATACAAAATATGAGGAACAACATATCCAATCGACCAGTATTTGTTTAGAAGAGTGGTCGGGAAAATTTATAATATCCGCAGTATACTGTCCACCAAAACATGCCATAAAAAAAGAGCAGTTCGTGAATTATTTCAAACAGCTGGGTAAAAAATTTCTTGCGGGAGGCGATTACAACTGTAAACATGTTCACTGGGGTTCAAGACTAACATCCCCGAAAGGCAAACAGCTATATGAGGCCATGGAAGAACAAAGTTTGGATTATTTATCAGCTGGACATCCAACATACTGGCCCACGGATAGAAAAAAGATTCCTGACTTATTGGACTTCTGTATAACTAAAGGCATAGCACGCTCAAATGCAAAAGCCACAGATTGCTGTGATCTGTCTTCTGACCACTCACCTATAATAGTAACAGTTAGCACCGATGCCTTAGAGTCGGAAGCACCCAAACGTCTAACGAACACACGGACCAATTGGAATCAATATAAAAGATTAGTAGAAAAAAATTGTCGACTGGACATCCCACTTCACACCCAAGCAGATATTGATGTAGCAGCTGAACATCTAAAAGATATAATGAAATTAGCCGCAGAGAAGACCACGCCTATTATGAAAAATTCCGAAAAACTTAATAAAATTTCATTTAATATCCAGGAACTCATTCGGGACAAACGAAACATACGTCGGCAGTGGCAACAAATAAGATCACCGATATTAAAATGGAAATTAAACCGTGCAATAAAGACTCTAAAATTCGCTTTAAAAGAGGAAAACAACAAACAGACACAGAATTATTTAAGTGAGCTGTCCGCAACAAATAAAACAGAATATTCATTGTGGAAGGCAACGAAACATTTAAAGAGGCCGGCAAACCTAAATTCACCCATAAGATTACCAAATGGGGATTGGGCAAGAAGCGATGTAGAAAAAGCCAATACTTTTGCGTCCCATTTGGAGAAAGTGTTCTCTCCACATGATCCAATGAATAATTTCAGGCTACCAGAACAAAATGAAAATGATTCCACCAATAAACCGATAAAGTTTAAGTGGAAGGGGGTCAAGAGCACCATTAACAATTGCATTAACTACAAAAAAGCACCAGGGTATGATCTTATAACTGGAAAAATGTTAAGAGAGTTACCAGACATATGTATAAAACTAATAACATACATATTTAATGCAATCCTGCGAATTTGTTATATTCCTCAAGAATGGAAGATTTCTCAGATCACAATGATACACAAGCCTGGAAAACAAGAAACTCATATCTCGTCATACCGGCCAATTAGTATGCTACCCACAATTTCAAAGCTGTTTGAAAAAATGTTACTTACAAAACTAAAACCAGTTTTAGAAGAAAAACAGATTATACCAAACCATCAATTTGGATTCCGGAATCAACATGGCACCATAGAACAAATACATAGAATTGTAAATGCGATCAAAGCTACCTTCGAGGAGAAAAAATATTGCTCTGCTATTTTTTTGGATGTTGCCCAGGCGTTTGATAAAGTCTGGCACGATGGCCTTATTTATAAAATAAAAGAGATGTTACCAAAAAATTTACACCTAATTCTAGAAAACTACTTGCTCCAAAGGCAATACCTAGTTAAGTACAATGATGCAGTCACTACTTTAAAACCCATACGCGCAGGAGTTCCTCAAGGCAGCGTTCTCGGACCTGTCCTATACTTACTGTATACAGCCGATTTGCCAACTACAAACCAAGTATTGATATCAACATTCGCTGATGATACGGCTATTTTGGTATCAAACAAAGATCCTGAAACGGCCTCTAGGAAATTGCAAAACCATTTATGCAAAATTGAAGATTGGCTACGTACATGGCGAATAAAAGTAAATGAAGAAAAATCAACCCACGTTACATTTACGCTGAACAAGTGCAACTGTCCTACGGTGGAAATTAATGGTGTCATTATACCGCAGCGAACTAAAGTTAAATACTTAGGTTTACATCTAGATAGGAGGCTGACATGGAAAGAGCATATAGAAACGAAGCGCCATCAAATAAAGATAACATTCTCCAAAATGTATTGGCTATTAGGCAGAAATTCAAAATTATCTCTAGAAAATAAAGTTCTCCTATATAAATCAATTATTATGCCAATATGGACATATGGCATTCAACTGTGGGGTTCTACTAGTGCATCAAATAAGGATATCCTGCAAAGATCTCAATCCAAAATACTAAGGAATATCACAAATGCTCCTTGGTATATTCGAAATGCGAACATACAAAGAGACCTTGGTGTTAAAACTGTGAACGAGATCATCAGGGAGTACAGCACGAAGTATTTTTCGAAACTAGAATCACATCCTAATGAATTGGCTAGGGATATTTTAAAACAGCCGAAGTATAGACGAATACAAAGAACAGATCCACTTGATTTAATGAATATATTATAAAAAAAAGTTGGTGTATAATATAGACTGTTATATAAATTAAATAATTGAGCCCATTAATAATAAGTATTAACATAGGTTAAGACTTAAAAAATGTAAATTAGTTTGTAAGATATGCGTACTTTTCGTTAGTTTCTTTAACTGAAAGATTCGAAAATAAAGCCATTGGCAGTAAAATTAAAAAAAAAAAAAAAAAAAATTTCCTAAATTTTTCGTTTGACCTAAAATTAACCAAAAACAGAATTAAGCACTATTTCAGCCGGAAGATTTTTGATTGAATTTAAATAATTATCTAAATTATATTTAATACCCAGATAAACGAAATTTCTAGAATCCATTTTCAAAATATCCCTACTAACAGGAGTTTAAGTAGAGTTCTACAGGTTTTCGAAATATTCGGGTTTCCATTACTTTTTAAAAACACGAGTAGCTCATCTGTTGCCCTGCCAGTTATGTGTTTTATCAACCAACATTTTAAAAAAAATTTAATTTATTAGAATTATTCTCTAAATATGATTAACATTCCATATCTGACAATTTAATTAAAATACTTTGATAGTCTAACAACCCGCTTGCTTCCTCCTGTGATGGATTGTGCAGCTTGATGACCGTCATAATGCGTTAAAGGTGTAACATTTCTAGTGTAGAAACGTATTTTTCTAGAACGCTTAGCAACATCTGAAATGTTTTTGTAGGACATATTTGACTTACAAAACTCACCGATCATGAGAAATTGCTAAAATCTGCAATCTAACACTAAGCAGTAAATGTTAATGTTTACTAATTTTTAGATTTCTTACAAATTTATAATGTATTAAAAAACTATAAAAAATAAAAAAAATATTTACATGCGTACGAACACGTGGTAGACGAAACATAACCTCAACCATTTCAAAAATATCGAACACTTTATTTTTCACTAAAACAAAATTACTTACCTGTTTTTTAAATAGTTATATAACTTAGTAATTTAAATGTATAAATTAATTAATTAATTTTGAATTAACAGAAAAGTACAAAAAAAAACACAATTTTGAAACACGATCACTTTACCACAAATCTCAAACTCGAATGAAATCATTATGAGTTTACACTCTACACCGCAAGTGAACAGAAAACAATATGAAGAAAGAGAAGATCATATTGATTGTGAGTACATATATTCAATTTTAAATGAGATAAAAAAATTAGACACATGTTGGACAAAAGGTCGATACAATTTTTACCTGAAATAAAATTGACAAAACGAAAAGAGAAACAAAATAGAAAGAGGTACCTAAATATAAATTACAACCATAGAGTACAACATAACAGGACGCATGTTGAACACACGTTAGACACATGTTGAACAAATGTTGGACACATGATAGACAAATGTTGAACACATGTTGAACAGATGTTGGACACATGTTTGACATATGTTGGACACATGTTGGACACATGTTGGATACATGTTGGACACATGTTGGGCACCAATTATACTAAAATAAAACATAAATTAATAAAATTTCAGAAAGAATAAACAAGCAAATAAAAATGTTAGTGTCCGTAATAGTAACATTTCCTTTCCTATCGAACTCAAATTGTTTGTCGGCTCCGTAATAGTGAACCGATTGTGATAAATGATACCTTATTCAAAAGCTCTAATCATCAGTATAAGTACTGCTTTAAAATAAATATACATTTCAACATATAATTTGCATCGCACACTGCGGAACAACACAACCTGATAATGACAAAACGTATTCTCGCCACTCAAAAATAAATTGGCTTTCTAATCGATACTTTTTTCCAATTATTATTAGAAAATAGCTGTTTGCGGTTGGTTCCCAATGATTTCTAACTCTAGCAGAAGATCTCCCTGCGTAGTTTAGTGAAAATGTGTTTAAATTACAGTTACTTTTTATTCAAAAGTGGATTCGACTGCAGTGGTCATTTCCGACTTTTTTTACCTTTTTGATGCAATTTTTTGCAATTTTGGTTTATCTCCTACCATTTTTTCCTCTAGTTTTCATTCTTGTTCTTAGGCTGGCTCCAGATTTGTCAGAGTACGCGTGTTTGTAATAGCCCAACTGATGTTCAGCCTGGGTGGTGGATTCTCTTCCTTTTAGCAGTATTTTATTAGATAGTCTGAGCAACCAAACCATCTGCTTTATTTCTCCATATTCCTTTCCTTTAACATTCGAACAGTATGTTTATCTGCTTTTTAACTGTAAATAATTTCTAATCACTCGGACGTTCGAAATAAAATATTTTGCTTTCTTTTACCCGGTCGTTATTAGATCGGGAAGCGAGACTGCCTCAAATATATATATTTCGGTAGGCGATTCCGTAAGTTTCTTACTTTTCTGGAATGGTTCTACCCAACTGGTTCGGGACCAATTTCAAGAACTTATCCCAAATTTGGCCGCTCATTAATTACTTGAACTAGACTAATTAAACGAACTTGTAACAATTTTGGATGCAACAACCAAGTTTCTCATCCAATTGCTCACCCTTTAATGCCACCGGTACAACGATTCAATAATTTTGCCGTAGTTAAAGAAAATTAGAACAGAACCAATACCAAAAACGAAATATGACAATATTTTGCAAACTCACGTAGCTCAAATGACTATTTTGATTAACCAAGCGATATTAGTTCGGTTCGCCAGTTCCCTCTATACCGTTTTATAATATTGTACTAACAAGAAAATTACCAATTCTCAAGTCGTGCACCAAAATGTAAATCTCAACATAAAACAAAAAATACATAACAACAACATTCAATTACACGATTAAACCTTTAAACATCATTTCACCAAAATTAGTTCATCCCTTTGATGAAAAATGGAAAATTCGATGATCACCTTTTCCATTCAATTTATAACGAAACGATTTTTTTTTTTTTTTTTTTTTAATTTTTATCACCGGAATTTTTTATTCCATTTTGCATTTGTTTTTGTGTTACATCCAACGTACAGCCACATTTATATAAATGTATGTGTATATGTAAAAAAAAAAGCGGCTTCAATCCATTGGCGATTTTCTATTCGATTCATGGCACGATTTTTTAGTTTTCCGTGAGATGAATTTCAAATTAAAACCAAAAACATTATGAATATACACACATACACACGATGTGATAGCAGGCAGCATACACAGACACAGACACAAAAAAAACAGTTATATTCTGGGAAATTTTTTTTAAATAAAATTTTTTGGTTTGTGGCTTTTTGGGTTAAATAACTTTTTGTTGCTCATTTACCAACCTTAAAAAATTCTCCATCTTCGCGTTGTGCTCGTTTTTTCGTAAAATTATTTGTCAATCGTGGGACATGGTCTCGGCGAATGTTTAAATTCATTAATAATTATGCGGGGACGAAATGAAATTCATATTCATTTAATTGATGCTTAGGGAGATAAAAAGGAACAGACGTCCTAATTATAATACGATTGGATAATTTGATTAGATTATGAACAAATATAGAGTAACGGTACGTGGGAAGGGTTCGTTTTTTTCCGAAAACGAAGGATTTATTTGGTGACAATTTCGTTTTTATTCTTAATGGATGGATGATAAAAGGTTTCGGATTACGTGCACGCCGAATTATGGTTTTATTACCATAATTTTGATTTTTATAATTTTATTTTTTATCTTCTTGTGTCGAGGGGTATTCTTGTGATTTGTAAAATAAAATCAAACAAGCAAGATATTAGTAAAATTTCAATACAGCGTTGTTTGCTTGTTGCTTGGGGTAACTATACAGTTGGGTCATCTACCTAACGACTTAAACGTGATTTGACCGAAAAATGTAAGGCGAACTGAGTTTGAGCTGACCTTATATTGATCTCAATGGAATATTAATTTTAATATTATTCACGAAATAAAATATCACTTTAATGTTAATAATTGTAACATGCCACACACACTATAGCTGTAGTTTTTTTTTGGGTAGACAACGAAAAGCAATGATAGTTGGGCGCCAGTCTACCGGCACGTGAATTTGCCTGGTCAATATCGCTCGAGAAGCGGGTGGACTCGGAAGGGGTCACATGCATTAACAAAACTACCATCACGTCGCATCGTCGATAACACGACGATCGACCATATGATCGTTGTTGTTGATTTATATCACTATCTCTTTTTATTTTATTCATATTACTAACGTTATTATTATGTTCTTCTTTAATCTCTTCGCCGTAACTATCGAATTTTTTTTTAACTCTCTCGATCGTCGCCATCAATGCGATCGAGTATTTTAATTATTTTACTGATCGCTAGGGAGATCGCTAGGGCCAACGATCGCTAGGGCACACGGGTTTTAACCGAAAAGGATGGACCTATTGAACAGAAAACACAATAGCAAGAAACTTAACGAACACTATACTTCCCTGATAGCGAAAGACGACAAAGACAACAAATACATTACATTTGACTACGACAGAAATACAGTGAACATCATTAGGAAAGTAGAAAAATCATGGTAAACAAGCAGCATAGAAACAAAATAGGACAAAACTAAACCCACCAAGAGCGTCTTCTCAAGATACGGGCGTTTATAGACTATCATGTGATGACTGTGATGGGTTCTATATAGGCCAAACCGGTAAAACTTTCGCAACTCGGTTTAACCAGCATGTAAAAGAAATCGGCAAACCCAAAATAGACTCAACCTACGCACAACACATGACTGACAATCACCACAAATACACAGTCAGTAACGAAACTCTGAAAGTGTTGCATAAATGTAAAAAAAGTAGCATGATGACAACACTGGAAGATTACGAAATTTACAAAAACAGACATAACAAGGACATAATATACATTCAGGTACAGACTAAAATCAACAACCTGTTTAAAAAATAATAATAATAATAATGGAAAATGAAAATAGAACAAGGGGGTGGAGCCAAAATCATACCTGAAAAACGTTCATAAGAACATGGGTAAGGTAAATTCGGGTTTCAAAGTAGTACAGGCTGATAAAGGTAATAGTAACCCTCTAGATTAATAACTGATTTAAAACAAAAAAAGAATAATTTATATTTGATTGATTGATTGATTAGAATGTACAGCCAATGACGAACCAGGAACTCCCGGAAAGCCGGGCACCACCGTACATTCGTGTTACATATAACAAAACCAAAAAAATGGATGGAATGACTCGACCTGTTTGCAGACACCTAAGTGATCGATAGTTTGTTTTTTTTTTGTAGCGAAGGGAAAGGAAGAGTAGGTCAGTAATGACAGAATTGGTTCGGTTTCCCGGTAGCCAATATTCAAACTACTATTAATTAGCACAAGACAGTCACAATTATAAAGTACTGCTCTGCATTTTGTCATATCTTTTCAGGAACATCCATCTGCAACCATTTTTCTATAATCTTGCAGTGTTTCTCTAAAAAAAATCTATTAATGGGTAATTTTTGTAAGCTGTAGGTGGTAATAAATTGCATTAGTTTTCGATTGAAATTTACAATTAAATTATAAAAATAAAACAAATATAACAAATATTCTATATTAAAATAAAAATATAACAAAATATAGTAAATTTAAAAATATAAAAAATACAAAAAATATATAATATAAAATATATAAAAAATATAGAAAATATAAAAAATATAAAAATACAAAAAATATAAAAATTATAAAAATATAACAAATATAAAAAATAAAATATATAAAAAAAAAATACAAAACATAAAAACTATAAAAATATAAAAAATATTAAAATATAAAAGATATAAAAAACTTAAAAATATATAATATATAAAAAAATACAAAAAATATAAAAAACATAAAGATACAAAAAATATAAAAAATTTTAAAAATTTAAAAATATAAAAAATATGAAAACATAAAAACATAAAATATATAAATATATAAAAAAATAAGAAATATAAAAATACAAAAATACCAAAATACAAAAATACAAATATACAAAAATACAAAAATACAAAAATACAAAAATACAAAAATACCAAAATACAAAAATACAAAAATACAAAAATACAAAAATACAAAAATACAAAAATACAAAAATACAAAAATACAAAATTACAAAAATACAAAAATACAAAAATACAAAAATACAAAAATACAAAAATACAAAAATACAAAAATACAAAAATACAAAAATACAAAAATACAAAAATACAAAAATACAAAAATACAAAAATACAAAAATACAAAAATACAAAAATACAAAAATACAAAAATACAAAAATACAAAAATACCAAAATACAAAAATACAAATATACAAAAATACAAAAATACAAAAATACAAAAATACAAAAATACCAAAATACAAAAATACAAAAATACAAAAATACAAAAATACAAAAATACAAAAATACAAAATTACAAAAATACAAAAATACAAAAATACAAAAATACAAAAATACAAAAATACAAAAATACAAAAATACAAAAATACAAAAATACAAAAATACAAAAATACAAAAATACAAAAATACAAAAATACAAAAATACAAAAATACAAAAATACCAAAATACAAAAATACAAATATACAAAAATACAAAAATACAAAAATACAAAAATACAAAAATACAAAAATACCAAAATACAAAAATACAAAAATACAAAAATACAAAAATACAAAAATACAAAAATACAAAAATACAAAAATACAAAAATACAAAAATACAAAAATACAAAAATACAAAAATACAAAAATACAATAATACAATAATACAAAAATATAAAAAATATTGAAAATATAAAAAATATAAAAATACAAAAAATATAAACAGTTTAAAAATACAACAAATACAAAAAAAATAAAAAATATAAAATATAAAAAAAAAATACAAAACATAAAAAATATTAAAATATAAAAAATTTTAAAAACAAAAAAAATACAAAAATTATAAAATAATTATACATTTTAACATTTACATACCCCCCTCCCGCGGAAACATACCAAAGCCATTTCCATCCACAAACCCAACAAATCATCCCTGCTGCGTCCATTCATAGATAAATTGCTAGCCTCCACGTCCAGAAATCTCGATTGGACCACTCTCAACAAAAGAAATAATCAGCATTTTCGTTATATAGAAAAAATATGTCAAAACTCCAAAACGTTTCCAATATCCTCGACCCCCAAACGACTCAAATCCGAAAATCTCTCCTAATTCCAGACAAACAACGCTAACAAAACACACCATTCAAAATCGAACCACCCTTCAACCGATTACAATTATCTACAAATATTTACAACTAATATCAAAAAGTCGATCAAAAATATACCTTTTTGGCGAAACCTCTCCCGATCGCGAAACTGAATAATCCAATTCAACCATACGACCAGCAAGCGATATCCATGTCAATTCTCCTCACAAGCACATCAAACTAGGAACACGCATCGATTCGAAAGGGGTTCTTCCAAACAATTGGCCAAATCGAACAGAAACATTCGAATAGGAAACTAGTATGTAAAATTCATTATTCTGCATGCTAATGAATTAAAAATTAACCAAACCCCACACCTTATGATTACCCAGGAAACGCCAATAATTAAATAATCAATTCAATATTTGGACCAATCAGAAAAGTGGTGAATAATGGGTTTGATCTCCGCGCAACATATGTTTTTTCTAATTACCATGTTAATCAAAGTTTCTACTTTACATACGAGAATCCCACTAATATACAATTAGATCAAACTGTTCGAAAATATAACCACTAGTGCCACTATATCGCTAAGAAAAAGAAAACAAAGAAAATTTTTGGTCTAAAATTTTTAGACAAAGATTCTTATTAATATCATAAACTTGATTCTCAATAACTGTTTCACTAAAACTATACCATAATTGCGAAAATAATTTAAACACGGTTTAACGTGAAACCAACAAATACAGCATTAAAACCGATTTTAAAACAGATTTTCCAATCTTCTTCAGAATTGGTCACGGCAATGGAGTTCGGATGAATCTGATCGGAAAATGTCTTAATTTGACGATTGTACAATAAATCAGACGGCGATATCCCGTGGACGAGGATGGAGTTATGTGCTGGCTCACCATAAACCTTGCAAGATGTAGTTTAATGTCTGAGCTATCCGGAAGTTTTTTCAAATAACTTTTAGGGGTTTGAACCATTCATTCAGCCTGTCCATTTAAAAAAGGATGAAACGGTGCACAGCAAATGCACCTTATAAGGTTATCTTTACAAAATACTCGGAATGCTTCTGAGGTGAAGGCGGTTCCATTTTCAGAAACAATGGTGTCTGAAAGACCGCATGTGTCGCGAAGAGCACCCGTAATGGTTCTATTGCACAATTCGTAGAAGTTGATTTGACGTTACCTACTTCTAACCATTTGGAATAAGAGTCAACGACGATCAAAATTATTTTATTCTGGAATGGATCAGCGAGATCAATATGAATCGGTGACCATGGAGTTTTGGTTGTTTCCAGCCTCAAAACGGAGATGATGGATTTATGTTATTGGGATAGCATTCACTCCAAGATTGTCTGTATTTTTACCACCATAAATATATCTGTTATAAAGGTATCCATTTGTTGCAACGGTTAGCATTATAAACTTTTTACCATATTTGGCGGGTTTCATAGGCATGTACATTTTAAATCTGCACCTACCGTGAAATGAAGCCAATGTTTTGTCGATACAAACATATGCGCTGAGACTGTAATTATTTTGGCAATTACAAATGAATTGTTATACAAGTTTGAATCATAATAAAACAAAGAAATATTTTTTTAATATCCATGAAACAACCTTTATTAGATAGAAAATTTTATGATATTAATGTTTAAATAAGATTTCGGCCATGTGGCCGCCATGGCTAGCGCGAGTTATGTTATCACAATAACAGTATGATCAAATGTTAAATTCCATTAAACAAATTATATTATATTAAATTAACATTTTCTTCCCATCATTTCTAAACTCATAACGTAAGCAAAACTGTTTAACCATAATTATATTTCTTTACCCTCAAGGAAAAGTGACTTATTTCAAATTTGCTCATTTTTCAGTAGAGCTAGTTTAATTTTCTTTCAACGATGGGATAAAAGTTACAAGAGATATCTCAATAACATTATTAGGTTACAATGGAAATACATTTTTTTATCGATCCCACATAATCGCATAAAAAAAACATTTGCGGTTTTTGGAAAATTTCAAGTTATTTTATTTAAGTCGTTTTACAAAACAATAAAAAATTCAAACTTAAAACTTAAGTGGTTTAAGTCATTTTTACAAAATAATTTTAAATTATTTGATGGTTGAACTACGAATACGTCGTTTTACTAAACAAAAATTCACAAAAATCTAGCTTTTAGGTCAAACCAAAATGAATTTTTATTAATTTTAAATAATACATTTTACATTAATACTTCAAAAATTGTAAAAAAAATAATAATATAAATCTCATTATCCATCATTTTCAGCAGCATTAATAATTTCACTATCTTCTTCTTCAGTGATATCCGGATGATAATCAGGCATATTTTCTGTAGGCAGATTTCTATAAAAATCGTGAAATTGGGGATCTATCAAATCGAGAAGACTCAATAGATCCGATTTTTTTGCCTCACTTATTTTATTTCTTCCAAGATAACACAATGGAATGTTACATAATTTCACAGAATTGCAACCTCGTTTTTGAATATTAAGAGTTTTAAACGGCTCTTCATCATTCAACGAATTTTTAAAATAAATTACTCCAAATTTATTTGGATATCGTAGCCATTTAATCTCTCGCCAATTAACTTTGTTACCACACTCATCGACTTTTCTAAACGTAAATTTATTTTTAGCGGCTACACTAAAGTCTCTAAATTCACTTTGGGACATTTCATGTACAACAAATGGATATCTTACACCAACTCCTCTGACGAATTGATACCAATCATGTGGGTGGTGTATTTTCATAGAAGTTTTTTTCTTCTTTCGCTCAATCATGGAATGGTCGACATCACATTCCATATGAGTGTGTCCCGGCTCCAAAAATTTATGGTCGATAAATTTGATTTTGTCGTTATTAGCAGAATGAATCGCAAACATCGCAGCAACCAAAGAATTTTTGTTTTGCCCAAAACAATTATCACTGTAGTAGGTAACAAATTCAATATCGCCCGTTAAATTTTGCAAATGGAAAGAGACACATGACGCGATATCGTTTCCTCCACGTTTTGCGGTGGCTTCGTCCCACATAAAACAAGTTGGTATACAGGATGTGCAATCGTGTATGGTCAGATTGTACACATTTAATTGTCTTTTGTAATATGACACGTTGGATTGGGCGTAAGGAGTAGGAAGAACCTGTTGTAAGTCGAATGCAAATACTTTGGTTGATGAACATTCTTTGGTTTTAGCTATATCATCTTTCTTCGATTGATAAGCTAAATCCGCAGCAGCGTGATGACGTTCTTGCTCCTCTTTTAATTTTTCCAATTCCCCACCAATAGCAAGATCAATTTTAGCTTTAAGCGTATCACACTTAGTGCAAGTATCAATTTTCGGATGCCTAAATTTTATATTTTGGGTTTGAAAAACCTCAGAATATTTGCTCAATGAAACTGGATTTTCGTTTATTTGTACATACAATTTATACATTAGTGACAAATTCAAGTCGCAATGAAAATATTTTTGCATCGATTTTTTTCGGGTGTAATGGCTCTCATATGCTGGGAAGCTATTAATGTGATCAATGATTTTCTGAATTCTATTTTCTGAGATTTTATTTGAAGGTGTACTTTTTCCACGGAGATCTTGTGCTGTTACACTTCCAGGAGATTGCAGTTTCTTGTTAATAACAGTTCTTAAGAACCGATCCGTTTCACCCAAAGTATTTTTAAAACACTTTTGACATACCTGAATCTTTTGACCATACATGGTCAAATAATACTTGTATGAATATATTCGATTTCTAGGTGAATTTGTATTTTTTACTTGAACTGCAGTTTTTTTTTTATGCACATCTATAGTACCTGATGCATAGGCAACTCGCAAATTAAAATTATTAACCTCCCAATATTGCTTGAAGATGGATTGTTGCTCCATTGGTGAAATTTTATCTTTACATTTTTTTTGACAATTTGTAAGAATGTGCATGTTTCTGTTTGGTACTGTTTTACCTTTCCGAGTCTTATAAGCCTTTTCCAGATTCCGATTACGTTGAATCGATTTTCGCGACGAGTTTGGTAAATTATCATCATTTGTTTCACTTTCGACGTGTTGGTCGACGCTCATTAAATTAGTTTCTAATTGTTTGGCAATTATATCAATATCTGGATCTGTTTCTGTACCACTGCTTGATTGATTTGATAATACATAGTTTGGATCGCTCTCACTATCATCGAACTAACTTTCTTCAGCATCATCTGTTTCGATATTTGGTGAATTGGTAGCTTCTTCATGTTCTACTACTAGAGGAGGGACACTAGATCCCTTATCTATCAAAATAATAAAATTTTTAATTAATATTATGAATGCCAACAATTTTTTACTTTTTAAAATGTTATACCTAGAGTTTTCTGTGACACTTCAACATGAGACTCACCAATCTTCGGTTCTTTGTATGGCTCTGTAGAATGTAAAAAAATATTTATTTTGAACATTAGGAGCCATAATAACAATATTGTAAACTTACCTTGAGTTTCTTTTTGAGTTTCCAATAATTCATGAGCTCTTCTTTTTCGATTTACTTCCATTGCCATATTTACTATTTTTTTTGAGCGATTCATTGAAAAGCACGAAAAAATATATTACCGATAATGATCAAAATATTCCTAAAATTATGTTACTGCTTTAAAAATTACAAAAAAATCACTTTTAATTTTTTTTAAAACGTCAATTTATCACTAAAACAAAAATATATGTCGTTTTGATCCTCGTGTTTTTCAATCCAAATAATCAAATGTACAAGGAATACCGTCTTATTTATATTTAAAATTAACACTATTTAAGTCTTAAGTTAAGTAAAACAACATACACAGGACAAGTCACTTTTATAACTTAAACTCTAAATACACTCTGTATTTTAATAAGTATGGAAAAGTGACTTATTTGTATTTAAACCATTTATTTTTTCAAAATTAGTTTGGAAAAACGACTTAATACTAAATAAATTGAATTAATCTTGTTTTTTAAATTAGGTAAAATGAATAAAATGATTTTAGGACACTTTTCCAAAACAATTTTTTTGTTTGCTTTGAGTAAAACGACTTAATACAATCAACACTAAGAGAAAAATAAACTCTCAGTAGGTATATCAATTTCGAATGTTTTTTGTATTGTTAATACGGTAAAAGTACCGTATTTAAAATTTATTTATTTAAATAAGTCGTTTTTCCAAATGAAGTTTTTGAATTCAAGTACTTCTGTCGTTTTGTCAGTATCTAGTTTACACTTTTCTATTTAAGATAGACATATCGGAGTCGGGGTAAAATTTCAAAAATTAAAAATATGGTTTCAATGTGGACTAACCTCAGTTTTGACATAAATCGATTTAAGTCACTTTAACTTGAGAGTAAAGATTTGATACATTTACTTCTCAGTAATTATAAATTTTATTTTTGTTAACGTAACACTTTTTAAATATCATGTAAATCATTTTCTTATAAAGTAAGAAAATGATATAACTTCAGTTTTACACGAATCTTCAAATAAACAACTTGGGAAAATATATTTAATTGTTTTTATTTCACTAAGTTCAAAAGTCGCGTACAAGGCGCAATCTGGAACACCAATTTTCGAACGCTTTTCGCAGCATTTGCGGCGGTATTTCTCCAATAACTCTTCGACTGTTGATTTCTAGGTGTTTAATTGTCTCTGGTTTATCGACGTAGCCAAGTGACTTTACATAACCATAAGGAAAATAATCCAATGGGGTTAAATCACATGATCTTGGTGGCCAATTAATTGGACCATTACCCGAAATTATTCTTTCATCAAAAGTTTCTTTGAGTAAATCAATTGTAGCGCGCGAGTTACATTGCGAGACACGGAAATGCAACAAAGTAACGAGTCCCATAATGTAGTATTATATTAATCTTATGCATTTCGAGAAATGGAAATAAAACAAAATAGCATTTTTCATAATAAAATGTTATACTTAGTAATCAGTAAAGATTATAAAATGTAAAATACTGTTTATCTAAATGTAATTAAATATAAAATGCTTAGTTGACATATTACAATAAACATGTTACAACATGTTTATCAAAACATTAAAGAAAATAGAAAATAAAGATTCATTCAAAATACTGACTCCAAAGAGAACTGTAAGAAAGTTTTGTTTCCCGGCTCTAAAGAGACCGGTAATATTAAGTTAAAATTCAGTTTAATAGTGGAAAATAAAATATAAATAAAATTAAAATAAATAACAAATGTTTTTTTTTTCATTCCAACTGAATATAAACTCATAAGTCGCGCTTTATGGCATGTGGCTCCTTCCTGTTGAAACCACAAGTCAGCAAGATTAATGCCAGCGAATAGAGGTATGAAAAAATGTCTAATCATGTCCCTATACCACTCACCATTGACAGTAATATTCTGTCCATTATCGCTTTTGAAGACATATGGAACAATTACCCGCCAGCCCATAGAGCGCACCAAACAGTAATTTTCTGTGGATGTAATGGTGTTTCGACCAAAGCTTGTGGATTATCCTCACTCAAAATCCGACAATTCTATTTATTTACGTACCCATTCAATCTTCATCGGAGAACAAAATTTTGAATGGAAATTCAACATCAATATCAATTTGTGCTTCAGCCCATTCGCCGAATTAGCGGTGCATACGATAGTCGTTTGAACTTAAATCCTGCACAAGTTAAATTTTGAAATCTTTTAAGCTAAGACCCTTTCTTAAAATCTTCCATAAAGTGGAAGGACACAACCCCAGTTGCTGAGAACGGCGACGAATTGATTGTATTGGACCTTCTTCAAAGCTTGCCTGTACAGCGGCTATAGCTGCTTTAGTGCATACTGTTCGACGTTTCTCGGGATGCACATTATCATTAAGAGTAAACGTGGTCCGAAAACGATCTATTGTTATTCGAATTAGCTGCTCTGAAAGACGATTATGTACGCCATAAAATGGACGAAGTGCACGATAAGTTTGACGGACAGAACCATTATTTTGATTAAAAATTTCAACAATTTACAAGTGTTGCTCTGATGTAAGTCTATCCATAATGAAATATCAAACCAAACTAAACAAAAAGCAACTATCAGCTATTAAATGGGTCGTCAAATAAAGCAGTGTTGTCAACTCAAAGTTGTGAACATATAAAAAAACCTTTATATGTATATGCACTCTTTCCAGTGTTATGTGTGTTGAGCTCTGTTTCAAGTGTCTGTTCCACACGAGTTCGACGTTCGGGTGGTAAAACATTTTCGACGTATAAAACAGCTTAAGTGTATTTGGTGGTCTAAAACGATACGAAAATTCTGGATCAAGAGGTAATACGGTACGTGCCAGTCATGGCCCATAAAACCCGATTATTATTATTATTATGTAAAACAAATCTGAAAATTATATTTTTTTTTAAATTCACAGTCATTATATGTAAATCTACCATTCTACGGTCGGCCGTGTTGTCGTTAGACGTTCAGATTACACACACACATATATATAAAATTTACACTAAGTTTTGGAAAAGTATAGACGAAAAACCTTTTCAGCATCTATAATGTGAAAAAGACAACATAAATATTAGCAAGTTCAAGACATCCTTCTTCGGAAAAAATATCCAGCCAAAGTAACGCACATACACAGACCAAAAAAAAAACAAGTAAAAACCCAAAGAATTATTATCCTTAAACGAAAATAATGGCCATAAGACGTGATGAATTTTAATATTTATTTTCATTTCTTCTCCATGGTATGTGATCATATATCCTTCTTTCTTTTTTTTTTTGCTTTATATATAAAATTTTCCGGACACACCGAACATCCTCAAACTCCTTGTAAATGTATAACTTACATATATATATTGTATAAATGTACACGAAGCATAACAACAGAACATATACAATTGAGGAATGAGCACCATCTTGTATTATGTTTAAATTTACCATAAATCCTCTCCACCTCAAAAACTACGTACGCCATATATACATACCTTGTTATAGACTTTGTTGTAACATTCATAAGCTCGTTTTTTGTGTGTATGCTTTTGGTATACGATACATCGTATATGTAACCAAGTAAATACCACACCGCACCGACAAGGATGAGCAAAAAAAAAACGAATAAAAATTATGGTTAGGTAACGAGAAGAATTTATTTCAATGTTTTCACTAAACAGATTTTAAAATTTGTAAACCTAATCGCAAATACATATATGCATATATACAAGAGATAATAAGCCATTTGCATGATTTCAGTGTTGAACAAAATGGCGTCGTCATCTGTCAAACGGATACATGAGTTCGCATCCAATATTACATTAAATTTTTGTCAAATGACAGATCGAAAATTAACAAATTTGACATTTTGTGTCGTCGTAATATTATGTTTGTTGTTCAGATACAGGGGGCGGGTGGCAGTACCACAACTAAACATAAAACGAAAAAGCATATAAAATGAAGATGTATAGTCCGAAATAGGAAAATAAATGAAAACAAATCATTCATTTTGGTCGGTGTTGTTGGATTTCATCTTTTTTGTTTATTTTCATTCCTCAGACTTAAGATAAAATAGATAAAAATAAATGTCAACTTAACTTATGATATAAAGGGGTGGTTTTGGGGTATGGGGTATTTCTATGGGGTGTAATAGTTAGTTGTACGATATTTTCGTTGTGATGTTGTAAAAGTCATTTTTATGAATTTTGAGATGACACATAATTTAGTTTCATTCATCTTGTTGTATAATTTTATCCGGTTGTCGGTACGAACGTTATAAATTATGTTGTATAGATTAGTGTATGTGTATGTATGTTCTGGGATATAGCCGATTCTTTGGCATTTTATATTTTTAGTATTTATAAAATTAGTATTTTTTTTTTGTGAGAGTGCAACATTGCATCAATAGTATACATTTTATTATTACATATTGACATGGGGCCATTCGTAAGGAATACAAATTAATTCCAAAACAAAAGAAGAAATAAATATAAACCATATACCATTTAAACCAAATTTAAACCCGATTACAGACACTTTGGCGGCCAAAATTTAGTAAATTTTTGTAGGATAGGGACAAGAAAGATATGTCAGTAATGACATTAAGAATTGGTTTGGTTTTCCGGTAGCCAATATTCAAACAACTGTTAGCATAAGACAATCACAATTTTACTGAACTGCTCTGAATTCTGTCATCCCTTATCAGCAACTCCAGAATCCCACCATTATCTATAATCAACAAAGATTCCCTGCAAACAAAATCTATTATTGAACTAATTGCTCTTAGCTGTAGGTTGTATTAAATTTAATTAATTTTCACCAGAAAATACCAATTACTATAAATTAATTTTTAAAAATTTATTAAATATTACATCAGTTCAATTAACCGTTTTATGACCAATACGTTATATAATCCTACAAAAATCTAATTTATATACACTTTATTTAACACAAAACTTTAAAATTAATATAAATTAGATTTTAAAAAAAATTGATTTAAACCAATTGACACCAATTTAACATCATTCACACTTAGTTATAAAATATAATAATGTACTAGAGTTTAGCCTGAATTTTAGGCTGGGATGATACTTTACCACACAAGTTTTTGGACCAATGGAATTGACTCAAAACAAAACTGACAACCACTCAGCTTATGCAAATTTTGCTATACGTTCAATATCACTCACCATCCCTCACTGAAAAATGGTGATTTGGCTCCTGACAGCAAAATCATAATTTTGAGTAAAATAAGGATAATATGCAAACGGTAAATGCAGAAACATCTATCCTAACTTTAATCAATAACCAGTAATCGCTCAAACGGCTTATCAAAAATCTATTAATCGATGGTGAATAATTCATAGGGGAGTCATTCAACGAGACGAATAGTACTACGCACTGTCAGTTAAAGTTTGAATAGTACAACAATTGAAGTTCAAAGAATAGCCAGTTACAATAATTACATACTTAGGAGGTTAGCTAAAATTTCTCAGTTATCCTACGAAAAGGAACATGCTATGATTTTACCGGACAAGAGTCATCTCACGAAAATGCTATTGGATGTGGTAAAAGCAGTAAAGCAGCATAATTGTCAATGTGTACGATGTCGTCGCTTTAACGTTAGAAGGTTTGAACAGCTGAAAAGAGACCTTACGTGCAACTTGTTTAGCTATTGAAGGGATGCAAAACGTAAAAATAGGGCTTAAAATACTCGAAGAGGCCTGAAGTAACGAAGCACCAATCAAATGCGATCTCATACTGCAACTTGCCGCAAATTACTACCAAAAATTACCTTTGATGGTAAAGCTCCAATTGTATCGTGCACCGCCGATCGAAAAGCTATTAAGAACAGGGCAATTTTCTGATTCCATTTGTGCTGGGTTTTTTTTACTATCTTCGAAATGACATGTTTCTAGGTGGGATTAAATATAGCTCCACCCTGCTCTTCGATTGTGGGTGCATACGAATCGTTTGTTATTTTTTTGCCTATGGCATTTGATAAATATCCTGGAACACAACTTACTCTTAATTCCAACCTTGATCCGAATGAACCTCCATTTGGACCCCATATCAACTGACCCAGTTGTTTACCACAGCATTTGTGAAAGTCATTGTTTTCTGACCAGCATACATATTTATTTCCACTATCACTGGTTGAAAATGGTCGGGTAACATCCATCGCATTCCTTTGAAATGGTGTCCAATGTGGTATTGCAGCATTTTACCTCGACTTCTTCGAGTGAACCCTTTAACGTCCATACATTATGCTCTTGCTACTAGACTTTTTCTGTAATTCCAATCCATGCTGAACGGTGCTCTTCGTTGTATTTCATTATTATCGATAAATCCGAGCCTTATCTATTTGCTCCTTTCTAATTTTCTTGAATCCTTATTGTGGAAGAACTTTTATTAATCTAATGTAGATGATGTTTTCTTTGTCTTCACTCGGCTGCAATGGTTGTAATGTACTCGGCATGTTCGTTGATAAGGCATTGGCGTTCTCGTGTTTACTTTCATTACGATGTTTGGTCTTAAGATCGTAGCCTTACAGTCGCTCAGTACAACACGTTACTTGTCCTCCCGAGTTTTTTGACTACATCAATGGCTTATAATTATTTTGGAGTTATGCAATGATTTCGCTCCGTCTTCGACAGTACTTTGAAGAAGTACGCAATCACTTGTTCTTGCGCATCAATCTCCCGTAATAAGACACTTCCTAACCCATTATTACTTGAATCAGTATCCACAGTAAACGTTTTGTTAGTGCCATAAATAATTGTCTTTTCAATACGCGCGTTCTTGGCCTTTGAAATACTCAAATGCCTTGTCTATGCCTTGTCTGGTCAGCTTACGCAAACTCCTGGCAAAATCAACAAATCGACAGTGATGTAGGTACAAAAAAACTACACAATTCGTGTAGATTCTGTGATCTGAGCCAGTCCTTTACTGCTGAAATCTTTTTCTTATCCTTATCTATTGTTACTTTGTCTCTAAATAGTGGCCCTCTTCACGGAGCAATATACACTTCTTCGGACCCAGCTTTAGCCGGCAGATTGAATCCACTCAAATACTTTCTAGAATTGCTCATAGAAATCTTTACCCATTACTATAATATCATCCAGTTCCACTAGGCATGTCTTCCACATTAGCTACACGTTCCATTATCCGTTCGAAAATTGCGGGCTTGCTATATAGGTCAAGAGCGAGCCAAAACTTATAGCCTACACTGAACGCTGTCTTTTTCTCTTCATCTGCGACTTCCACTTGCCAAACTCCGCTGTGCAAATCAAGTGTCGAGAATATTCGTGCTACTGCTAGTGCATCTAATGTGTTGTCAAGCTATTGTATGGGATAAGAATCGTTTGTCGTTATGGTGTTAAGCTTTCTATAATAAACGCAGAATCTTAGACTTCCATTTTTCTAAAGACTGCTTGTTTGCTCTATAATTGCCGATGCTCTTGTCTGTTTTGCTAAAAGTAACCCTTTCGCACTTGACGTATTGACATCTTCGATCCGTTATCGATCTGGCATTTAACCATGTTTGTTCTTTCATTATTTACTGGAACACTGTAGAAAAGGGACATGTATTTTACCAGTAACTCTTTTGCTGTCTGTTTCTGTTTCGGTGTTTGGTGATCTGTTCATTTTACCGCCAGTTCTCTAACTATTTTTTTTATCATTCTTGGCCTGTACACTTGGATTCGATTTTTCCTAGTTCAATATTGTTGTTACCTCCAAGCATTTTTCAATAATAGTCCCCTTCTTGTTGGTAATTGTCTGACCCGTTAAATTAAAAGCTCGTATAGGATTTCTTAACTCGCTATTTGGTTGTACTAGAGCTAACAATTTTTGTGATCTAGAACCTCCTTCCAATCTTCCGCACACATAGCTATATCTCTGCATTGGGTGGCATGTTTTTTCAATGATCTAATATAACTAGTTTTATCACTGGATTTCCATCGTTCATTTGCAAAAGGCAATTCCACATTATTGAATCCTAAAACACCAACATCCAAAACAAACCCGTTTGCCATCATAAAATCCACGTTGTGTAATTATTTGTTGACAGTAAATATTAGTAAACCTTATTCATAATCCATTGATACAAACTGGTAGTATGCAAAATGATTATTGACAAGTTAACAAATTAACTATTGTAGAAGGAATTGGCTCGTTGTGATAAGCTAACCAGCGTTAATAAATGTGAGTTGCTAATAAGATTATAAGACTCCGTGAAGCCATGATGACAAATGATGAAGTAGCAGCTGCAGAGCAGAATCGAAATGATAGGACCAATAGGTGATAACAAACTGTCTGATGAACGATAATTTGAACAAAGCAAACGACTAAAGAAATGTCAAGGGGAATCGACAATATCAAACGGGACATATATTACGAAGTTGTGTAGAATGGCGAAAAAAACGATCGAAATATACCATCACCAGTGTATCGCAAACAAAAGGAAAAAGTTGGGAGATTGGTCGAGGAGCAAGGTTAAAGGGATTGTTTAGAATAAAAAAAACAATTGAAAACACTATCGCCAATATTCCCCAAAGAGAAGAAGTAAACAGATTGACTAAGAAATAAAGGCATGTAACAACAGAGGCATGAAACTAAAAGTGAGCCATTTTCAAAGAGCAACAACTTACTCTCACAACCAAATTTTCCATAATCTCTATCCCTAACTCACAATTGGTCAGATGTGGCATCTTTAGCATGGATTTAATGAAGATGAACGGGTTTGTTTAGGAAATGAGGCGTCTTAAGCTTAAACAACGTGAAATTGCATTTCAAAATTAACGAATTAAGCTCCAGTGATTAGATAAGATAAATTTGACCATCGAGAAAATTTGCCACTAAATGCAAAGAGAGTTGTTTCTGAACAAATCTCTGCGAGGTTCAAACACAAGGGTTGTGGGTTATGAAAGCCAACGATGAATAAAAATCAAGAAATAAGCATTGAAAAAGCCCTATTACAACCAAATAGCAACTTAAGAGTTCTTAATTTAACAGATAAGACTTTATAAAGCGAGGAGGTAACCAAAAAAATTGAAGTGAGAAAAATTTATAATGAGAGTGTAAATGCCAAGTTAAAAAGGCAAAAACAGTTGAAGATCTGACGCAAAAATGATTAAACATTGGATAGATGCAGGATCGGAGAGACAAAAACGTCAGGTGCCAAAAATGTTACCTTTAGCAAAGCAGATGGAGGTGGATCGAATGGAAACTGAAGCGAGAACATCAGGAGTTATCCAGGAATCGAGCAGTCCTAGGAGCTGAGCTAGCCAGTGGTCTTGGTGAAACGATGGCAGTCTAAGATTCTGCCTCGACAATAGAAAAATATTCTAAACACTTGATTTGCAAAGCGAATATTTTCAGGTGGGAATCGCATATAAAAATAAAGAAATTACTGCTTTTAGCTTTTGTAACGCTTTAATGAATTTTGTACGGTGAATCAAAGAATTGCACTGGAAGACGTATTTGAAAGGATTCTATAAAGATAGTTAAAGTTAAGTCCGAAGAAATGTACTTTGTTTCGTGGTGAGGTCAAATATTTGAAACACCATAGGTTCTTTCTCAATTCAAAAAGCCACGTTCACCTGCTTAGATATCATTTGCTTTTTATATTACGATAAAGGCTGTGGTACACATATTTCGATCGTATTTCTCGGAAGGCAATAAAAAAAATCATAAAATGTTTGGTCTTTATTTCAATAAAAAAATAAATGGACTAATTAAATCACTAAAGCTCAGTCGTTGGTACTTAGATAATTATTATACTGTGACAATTTAATTTTACCGAAAACAATTAAATTTATTAATTATCAGACACCTTTTTTATTTGCTACCATTGCTAACATTACATTTTTATTGTTGTTTTCGGAAAAGGACAAGAAATATCCATTGGGAAAATGATTTTATTATTTTATTATAATTCCAAAAATTTATTAATTATAATGTCTTAAGTTGTAATTTTAAATGGCAATTGTAAAAATTTAAAAAAAATACAAATTGCCTGTAATTGTTATATTGACGTGCAGGGTGGGCTAGCTTTGACGAAAAAATGTTGAAAATAAGTAAATGATTGGTATTGGAATGATTTTTCTTTAGGAGCGCCTTTATTTTATAACACCGTACTTAATAAAAAATAAGGTTTTGTCAGCTTCACGTTCTTTCACGTGCTGCTCCTATATTCACAATTCCACCATATTTTTCTTCCATCCAAGCGTATATATAAAACATAAGAATCACTCTCGCAAAGGCGTATATAAAATATAAAATGAACTAAATAATTTTCCCCACACTGCTGCTTGGGTAATAATAGATACGCCATCTATTATTTATCTCTGCAACATCGTCCTCCGGTGTATACATCCTTTAAACTCTTATTTATGTCCAACACTGCAATCTTGGTAACTGGTCTATTATATGTTACGCCTTTAGGTTTCACATGCGCCTGACGAACCTGTCCGTCCTTTGCTAAGATTACTTCTTTGACTATTCCCAGCGGCCAGGAAATTCTTGGGTTGTTCTCGTCAACAATCAGAACAACGTTACCTTTTTAAATGGGTCTACCTTTTCGTACCATTTTGTGCGTTTTGTTAAGATGGGTGCATATTCCCGCATCCACCGCTTCCAAAAATGATATGCTATTTGCTGAGAAATTTTCCACCGGTTGATAAGCTATGGGCAACCTCAACATGCACAGCGCGGGTCGTCATACAAATAAGCAATGCACCATATCTCCTGACGTCGTTCGATAGCAACCGTCATTGGTACGAAAAAATCCACACCCACAAAAGTGAACCGGCGAGTAAACGTTTCTAATCGAGATTGTGGTAATCCCGCCATCTTTGGCATATTTGGTTTGGCGGTATCATTTCTACGCCTCTGCCAGGAGCTGCGTATTGTTCTTAAAAATTCCCGTAAACGAGGGATAAACAACTTTTAACGGACTTCTTTGATTACGGTTAATGATTTCTATGAAGATACTTCTGATGATCAACCAGTAGATGCGCAATTGAGTTCTTCTTTCCGAATCTAATTGATCGTTTTTGATATTCAGTCACATTGGGTAATGCGTCGATTCTACCTCGGATTCTCAATACATTGTCCATGTATGGAGACAGCTGATAAATTTTGCTGTTAGACAGAATCTCATTTTTGTAATCATCCCACTGTGCTCTCCGTATAATTTCGATTTCTGATTTTTTATTTCATTGCACAATAGTGCACCACTAATTTTTCATTCCTCCTGATGCACGCCATCCAACTGTTTCTGGCTCTTTGTACATATGCATTTACTCGTATTAATTTATTCCAATTGGAATACTTGCTGATTATTACAATTACATGCGGCTTCAGATTCTCGATATTTACGATCACATAGTATATATCCTTAATTATTTAATAGTCGGTTTGAGTGTTGAATAATTTGCCTGGCCATTCAGTTTCATTGTTATATAGAAAAGTTGGCCCTTGAAACCAAAGCGCCTCACTTGACATATCCGGTAAATTTGACCATTTGGTCGCCTTATCTGCGATATTTAGGTGTGTTGGAGTTCACTTCCATTGTTTCATGGAAGATTCCTCCAAAATAACGCCAACACATGCCAAAACAAATGGTTTATAGTTAATAAAATCATTATTTATTCACTTTGGGACTTGTGACCTTGAATCTGTGCTCTTCCTTGATATGTTTGGCGAAATTCAGAACAAATACTTGGAATGTTGATAGGATGAAGTGGACCTACCTTTGTTTTAGAGCCACTAGTACTACATTCACCCCGGTATCATTTTCTATTCTGAGATAAGCTACGGTAGAGTACGCTCTTTTACTTGCATCGCAAAATAAATGCAATTGTATCAGTCTATTCATCGTTTGACAATTTTAGAGAGTAGCAGCCGTTGATTCGTAAGTGCTGAAGTTTTTCCAGCTGACTTATCCATCGCATCCATTTTTCGTACGATCTGTCGCTAATTTGTTCGTCCTAATCGGTTCCTCCTGTCCAAATTTCTTGGAGCTATATTTTTAAGTAGATTAGAGTAGCCCCTGTAGATCGTACACGCTTATTAAAATGGACAAAACTTCTCTCTTAGTTGGTCTTTTGGTACTGTTGAAAATATCCACGCTAAATCTATCGAGATTTACTTGGTATTAGAATGTATCTGAATTAGGGTTCCCCCAAATACCCAGAACTTTCTCCAACCTTCGTGGATCATCAATTTCCATGCTTATGGTGACCGTGTCACCTACAGCGACACAGTTCCCCTACAAAAATCCCACCTGTTTGTACTTTAGTTTTACCTGTTTACTAACATTTACGGCCTCCTCACTAGTGGTGAAACTATCTAAGAATTCGTCTACATAATGGTTATCAATGATACCTTTGACGGCGCGTGGATACTTATTCTCAACAAACGTGCATTTGTATTTTTAACAAATTGTGCCATTACTGGTGAACATGCGGCACCGAACGTCATGACATTCATTATAGATTAGTGAGGATTATCCCTGTCCATAGCATTTGGCTATAGGAATCTTTATGCATTTCTATCTTAGAGTGTTATCATCACCAGATGATAGATTTAATATCGGCGCAACCTGCCACACAGCCCTCACGAAACTGCTATTTGATGGCAAGAAGGGATCGGCCAGCTAAACTGATTTTCGAGATCCGTTTCTGATTGGTCCTACTTGTTTAATAAACCGATAAGTTTTGGCTTTTCTACCTCTGGCTTTTCCAAGTTTGGTTCTGTAAGTTTTTGCACAAGACCGTTGCATTTTTACAATTAAGATTTAAATTTGGCATGCAAAACTTAAATATGCCACACCCAAAAGCACTCTGTAAGTTTGTCAAAAGCCGTTGCTAACTCTGACTTCCATCGGAAGTATTTTTTTTGTTGTAACAGGTGTTATTATGTATGTTTTTATACCTTTTGGTGAGTTGTTTCGGATTTACATACCTTTGAACCTGCTTGTTGGCTATTACTATAATTGTTTCTGTTAGAGATCCATAGATATTGTTTCCTGAGGCCATATTGGGACCTTTTTTAGGATGTACACTTTTACACAATATTGCTCTCATTTAAGCAGTTTAAGCACCTATAGCACCTTTGTATTTCTGTGGATTTGGTAGTAAAAGCAGTTCCAACTGTGTAAAAGGTCATTCCGTAAAGTACGTAATTGAAGAGTTTAGCCCTAGTGGCACTGGTTATTAATTTTCGTCTAAATTTGGAGGTTTGCAGTTTATTTGACAGCTTCCCCAATCTTTGCTACTTTACAAACATTTCATCCAGACTAGAATTTTAAACGTTGCCTCTTACTTACGTGAGCACTTTTGTAATAGATTCTTTGACTATAGCCTTTTACATTTTTTACTATCCTTTAAGTTTAAATTAAATCTAAAAAGATGTATTTTGTCAATTTAACGGTTATTTCATTTAGATTTAGTGGTAACCAATTTGTTTGAAACTAAATTTTTGTTAACGGCTTTTTCCATTATGAAATTTTGAAATACAGCAAATTCTTGTTTCGAAAACGTTCTTGTTTTCCCGCAAATAAATTGAGTTTTAATTGTCACACGCAGGAACATCATGGCTATTTACATACTATACATTTACTACTTACATTTAAATTAAAGAGTCTTTTAGGTGATGCCCTTAGGAAACAATCGGCACTAACATAAAAACATATTACGAAAATAACAAGCAAACTTTGAACGAAAAGTCCTATAAAATAATGTTTTCATTTGAGAGCATTATTTGAGAACCTAATAGCATGCAGCACCTTAAAAAAATGTAATATTATTTCGAGATCAACTGGAAAATATTGAAAAATTATTGTTATTGTAAAATGAAATAAAATTTATAGATTTTTATTTCTCACAGTACTTTTTCCTAATTTCAATATATCTGTTTATATTTTACAAAAACATTTGCTGTTACTGCGAAACAATTATGGTTTCCATCTTCGAGACGTGAGGTAAATTTTATTGTTCTATATACTAGATTTGTTTGCCATTTGGAAAATAAAAATCTACAGTAGCAACAATTTTGAGTTACAAACTAGTAAAAATATATTTGTATGTTTACTCGTATATTATATGAACCAAGGAAATAAATTTCCTCTGCTTTAAAATTTCTAAACACAACAACGATGGAAACTAGAAACCAAACCCAAGATATATTTTATCGGGATAATATTTTTGGGACGAAACCATATAAACAAAACATTAGAATTTAGATACAATAAGCGTAACGAAAGATTGTACAGTAAAAATGATTTTTTATAGAGTGAAAACCATTCTGATACTTTATTCACTTACATGAACATAAACAAAAGGGAATATATGGGGTGAGCTTAGCAGTTGTTTTATCAATTATATACCTAACTGATTTTTTTATTTTCCTGAAAAGTTTGTTTGATTGTTGTTCTAAGAAGATTATTTTGGCATAACTCATTTAAGTAAACGAAGTTGTGATCGTTAGCTCTTTTATCATCCCATTACCTTGTTAAATTAAGCATGGTATTGAAAATTATCCATCTTAAATTGTTAAATTCCTCCGTTATTTCTTCATTGATTATTTCTTCATTTTAACTTTTAGATCAAAGAAGATGAACTTTTAAATTAAAGAATTTAACTTTTAAATTAAAGAAGCTCTACTTTTAAATTAAAGAATTCAAGTTGCAAATTAAAGAAGTTGAACTTTCATACTAACCAATATGAACATTTTATTAAAGATTTGAACTATCAAATTAAAGAATTGATCTTTTAAATCTTTTAAATTTATCAACATGAACTTTTAGAGAATAACTTGAAATTAAGAAAGTTGAACTTTTAAATTAACAAATATAAACCTTTAAATTAAAGAATTGAACTTTTAAATCAAAAAATTTGAACTTTTACCTTTAAGAATTGAACTTTTAAATTAATCAAAATGAACATTTCAATTAAAAAATTCAATTTTTAAATGAACCAATTTGAACTTCTAAACTAAAGCATTCATCTTTTAAATTAAAGAAGTTGAACATCTAAATTAAAGAACTAAAACATTTAATTAACAAAATTAATTTTAAATTAAAGAATTCAATTTACACTTATAAATTAAAGAAATCAACTTTTAAATTAAAGAAGATGAACTTTTAAATTAAACAACTTAAATTTTAAATTAATCAATATGAACTTTTAAAAAAATAAACTTTTAATTAAAGAATTTAACTTTTAAATTAAAAAAATTTAACTCTTAAACTAACCAATATGTACTTTTAAATTAAAGAATTGAATTGTTAAACTAACGAACTGAACTTTTAAATCCAAGTAGTTGAACTTTTATATTTATCAATATGAACTTTTAACTTAAATGATTTAACTTTTAAATTAACCAATATGAACTTTAAAATTTATTGAGTTGAAAAATTTTAACTATTTAATTACAGAATTTAACTTTTAAATTAACCAATGTGAACGTTTACATAAAAGAAGTAGAACTATCAATTTAAAGAACTTAAATTATAAATTAAAGAATTTGAACCAATATGAACTTTTAAATTAAAGAATTTTAATTTAAAATAAATAAGTTGAACTTTAAAATTAAATAATTGAACTTTAAAATTAACCAATATGAACTTTTAAAAAAGTAAGTTTTTAATTAAAGAATTTAACTTTTAAATTAAAGAATCTATTTTTTAAATCAAAGTTGAACTTTTAAATTAAAGAATTGAACTTTTGAATTAACCAATATGAACTTTTACATTAAAGAAGTTGAACTTCTAAATAAAAAAATATAACTTTTAAATTAACCAAAATAAACTTTTAAATTAAAGAATTCATTTTTTAAATTAACCAGTTTAAACTTATAAATTAAAGAATTCCACTTTTCAATTAAAGAAACAACTTTTGAATTAAAGATTACAACAATAAAATTAACCAATATCAAGTTTTGAATTTAAAAAAAATAATTTTAAAATTAAAGAATTCAACTTTAAATTTGAAAAATGTAAACTTTAAAATTAAAGAATTTAACTTTTAAATTAAAGACTCTATATTTTAAATCAAAGTTGAACTTTTAAATTAAAGAATTGAACTTTTGAATTAACCAATATGAACTTTTACATTAAAGAAGTTGAACTTCTAAATAAAAAAATATAACTTTTAAATTAACCAAAATAAACTTTTAAATTAAAGAATTCATTTTTTAAATTAACCAATTTAAACTTATAAATTAAAGAATTCCACTTTTCAATTAAAGAAACAACTTTTGAATTAAAGATTACAACTATAAAATTAAATGAATACAATTTTAAATTAATTAATTTGAACTTATAAATTAAAGAATCCACCTTTTAAATTCAAGAAGCTGAACCTTCACATTAACCTTCTAAATTAAAAAAGTTGTTCTTTTAAAATTAAAAAATGTACTTTTAAATTAAAGAATTAAACATTTAAATCCAAGTAGTTGAACTTTTATAATTATCAATATGAACTTTTAAATTAAATGATTTAACTTTTAAATTAACCAAAATGAACTTTTAAATTAAAGAATTCAATTTAGAAATTAACTAATTGGATCTTATAAATTAAAAAATTCAACTTTAAATTAAAGAAGCTGAACATATAAATTAAAGAATTTAACTTTTAAATTAACCAATATGAACTTTTCAATTAAAAAAGTTGAACTTTTAAATTAAAAAATTGAACTTTTAAATTAAAGAATCTATTTTTTAATTCAAAGTTAATTAAATCATAGTAATTAAAGTTGAAAATTAAAGAATTGAACTTTTAAGTTAAAGCATCTATTTTTTAAATCAATTAAAGAATTGATCTTTTAAATTAACCAATATGAACTTTTACATTTAAAAAGTTGAAATTTTAAATTAAAGAATTGAACTTTTAAATTAACCAACATGAACTTATAAAAAATGAACTTATTAAAGAATTCAACTGTTAAATTGAATTTTAAATTAACCAATATGAACTTTAAAATGTACTTTTATTAAATTAAAGAAAATAACTTTTAAATTAACCAATATGAACTTTTAAATTAAAAAAGTTGAACTTTTAAATTACATAATTCAACTTTAAAATTAAAGAAGTTGACATTTTAAATTAAATAATTACACTTTTAAATCAAGAAATTGAAATTTAAAATTAACAATATGAACTTTTAAACTAAAGAAAAATTAAGTTTTAAATAACAGACCACTACTGAGTAAACTACGAACTCCTTGGCTGACGTTTCACATCGGATTACAACAATTGGGTAAGTTCCGTGTGCCGCATTGGTTTGGTTTATAACAATCTGTGATGATAAAGTTTAGTGGATTATGCGATGTATTCAGAAGTAATTTATGCACGGATAGTCGACGCTAAAGATGACATACACTTTTCGCTGACATCTGCAAGGCCTAAAGTCGCACCAGTGAAAGAAATCATTATTCTTCGGTTATAGTTGTGGGATGCTCAGCTCCTTGTAGTAGTGCTCAATAAGGTACCAAACGCCCTTTAGTTAGATAATGCAAGTTCCACCTTGTACACTGGCTCAATCAATATTATGCTAGCTATGTAAATCGGCGTCAACTTTGAAGCAGATGAACTAAATTAATATTTATTCCAACATCTTTCGATGGTGCTATGTTGCTCGTTCTGTTTTTAGATAACCTTCAACCGACCAACTGAATCGCCAACGCTGACTTCACCTGAAAAAGACACAATTTTCAAATAAACGAAACCGTTTAGAACACTACACGGAAAAAAACCCAGAAATAACATTACTCTGCTAAAAATATTTAATGCGGATCATAGACAAACAACCAATTTAATATTTAATATTGGCCCAGGCAGAGTTCCTACTTTAATGTCAGGTGAATTTTTAATTAGACAACTAATGACGATAAGACCTGAGCCAACAGTTCCAGAAGTACAAGAATCTGGTTTTAAGAATTGGCAGCAACTATCACTATTGCACCAAGAATTCTGGTAGCGTCGACCACAGGATTATTCTACACTGCACATGGGACGTATTATCTAGGTTCATCCAGGCAGTGATGGATTAGTATGAGTAGGAACAATTGAGTACAGCGGCCATCAAAAAAAGATGATGTACTTCTTATCAAAAATCAATTTTAATGCCCAGTCCAGAAAGTATGCTGGATAATTTCAACGCACTCCTGCACATCATTCGATGTAATATGAGACCAGGACTTCTGCATAAACATGTTTTTCAAATATTAACAAACATAGACGATATAATGCGCAAATATTTGGCGTACGAAGACACTTTATCAAGAACAGGATTCACTTTTGAGATGTTATATGTTAATTGATACTTTATTCAAAAAATTAATTATTCTGGCCAAGATATAAATTCTCAAGGAGATGCTGGAAATGAAATGGAATTTTTAGAAATGCATATAGCTTCGCAGATTTTTAAAGATAGCAGGATAGTACCATCAATCCATTCACAACTATTAGCTAACTTATTGAAAAAATAAATAAATTGGTATCCCGCAGCTGAGGAATCTTTTGAAAATCTTAAAAACGCTTTCTCTGTCTCTTGGTCTGTGCAAAACGGATTATAATAGGCCTTTCTTTATCCAAAACGATACATCAACATTTTAAAGTAGGGAATGTTTATATTTTATTAAGGCTATTCTAACTCAACCGATGTTACAACAAATTTTACGAGCTTGGTATGGACGATTTTTTTTTTAAAGAAGGTAGTGCCCGCTACGCCGAGGAACAGATATTTCAAATCGGAAAATGTATGTTATAAAAGAGCCTAACAAGGGCAACAATTAATTTCCAAGGGTTCATTGTCCACCATTAGCTGCGCACATAGGATTTGGTAAAATCATTGAACTTTTACGAAGGTATTTCTATTGGCCGTCGATGAGTCGTAATATATTGCAGTTTATAAAATCATGTGCTATATTTAAAACTAAAACGGCCCAAAATTATATAACTCGTCCGATCATTAGCCCAAATTTGTCTATTCAACTGTCTATGACAAGCAACTATGGCATACCTATGAGACTTGAGAATGATGTTGTGAAATGATTTTAATCAAATAAGGTATACACAACCCTACAAAGATAAAAATCATGTGCAAAAATATAAAAAAAAAACGAACGATCTTATAGGATTTAAAATTATTGTCTAATAAATCATTGAATAATTTGCGTGAATTGCAATTTAAATGAAAATTTTAATTTCTCTTGACACATCCATCCATCCAAAGTAATACCGCACACCAACACAAAACCGAAAAATAATAAAACATCTTAAGGCCGTACCGCAAATAAAAGCACTTGACATTAAATTAATTGAGATTAAAAGACACAACAAACAAACAAAAATGTAATTTAATTTCGACAACAACCGAAGAAACAAAAAAACATCTTCAAAGTGTAACTCAGAAAAAACAAACAAACAAATAACGGATTCTAATGGATGTGGTACAAAGAAAAACTTCTATTCTATTTCATGTATGTATATACATAATGCATATTATATTATGTAAAGTCGAGGCTGGCGAAAAATTATAGAAAAACTGACGAAACAAAACAAATGAAAACGTGATAAAATGAATATTTAAAAAAAAAAAAAAGCGTTGCGTCCAACACAGAAAAGAAAAGGAAAAATGTGATGCCTAACAAAGGAAATTTTTATGGGTTTCACAAAAAGCTTATTTTCTTTATACTCCATTGCACACGAGAAAATTAAATTTTCCTTGACTTTCTTCCTTATTTAACTTTATTTGTTTCTCAAATTAAAAGCCAGATGCTGGAAATTATCTCTTTAAATACAACAACAAACATATTATATTTACTGTGTGTTAATTATGATTATGAGAAAATCCCTAGTTTGCCTAGTCTAAATCTATTCTGCAACGTAAACATTAAAGTCAAAGTCAAAGTCAAAGTCAAAGTCAAAGTCAAAGTCAAAGTCAAAGTCAAAGTCAAAGTCAAAGTCAAAGTCAAAGTCAAAGTCAAAGTCAAAGTCTCAAAGTCTCAAAGTCTCAAAGTCTCAAAGTCTCAAAGTCTCAAAGTCTCAAAGTCTCAAAGTCTCAAAGTCTCAAAGTCTCAAAGTCTCAAAGTCTCAAAGTCTCAAAGTCTCAAAGTCTCAAAGTCTCAAAGTCTCAAAGTCTCAAAGTCTCAAAGTCTCAAAGTCTCAAAGTCTCAAAGTCTCAAAGTCTCAAAGTCTCAAAGTCTCAAAGTCTCAAAGTCTCAAAGTCTCAAAGTCTCAAAGTCTCAAAGTCTCAAAGTCTCAAAGTCTCAAAGTCTCAAAGTCTCAAAGTCTCAAAGTCTCAAAGTCTCAAAGTCTCAAAGTCTCAAAGTCTCAAAGTCTCAAAGTCTCAAAGTCTCAAAGTCTCAAAGTCTCAAAGTCTCAAAGTCTCAAAGTCTCAAAGTCTCAAAGTCTCAAAGTCTCAAAGTCTCAAAGTCTCAAAGTCTCAAAGTCTCAAAGTCTCAAAGTCTCAAAGTCTCAAAGTCTCAAAGTCTCAAAGTCTCAAAGTCTCAAAGTCTCAAAGTCTCAAAGTCTCAAAGTCTCAAAGTCTCAAAGTCTCAAAGTCTCAAAGTCTCAAAGTCTCAAAGTCTCAAAGTCTCAAAGTCTCAAAGTCTCAAAGTCTCAAAGTGTCAAAGTGTCAAAGTGTCAAAGTTTTAAATTGTCAAAGTGCCAAAGTGTCAAAGTGTCAAAAAGTCAAAGTGTCAAAGTGTCAAAGTGTCAAAAAGTCAAAGTGTTAAAGTGTCAAAGTGTCAAAGTGTCAAAATGTCAAAGTGTCAAAGTGTCAAAGTGTCAAAGTGTCAAAGTGTCAAAGTGTCAAAGTGCCAAAGTGTCAAAGTGCCAAAGTGTCAGAGTATCAAAGTGTCAAAGTGTCAAATTGTCAAAGTGCCAAAGTGTCAAAGTGCCAAAGTGTGAAAGTGCTAAAGTGTCAAAGTGTCAAAGTGTTAAAGTGTCAAAGTGTCAAAGTGTCAAAGTGTCAAGGTGTCAAAGTGTCAAAGTGTCAAAGTGTCAAAGTGTCAAAGTTCCAAAGTTCCAAAGTTCCAAAGTGTCAAAGTGTCAGAGTGTCAAAGTGGCAAAAGATCAAAGTGTCAAAGTGGCAAAGTGACAAAGTGGCAAAGTGGCAAAGTGTCCTCAAAGTCTCAAAGTCTCAAATTCTCAAAGTGTCAATGTATCAAAGTCTCAAAGTGCCAAAGTTTCAAGGTCTCAAAGTCCCAAAGTCTCAAAGTCTCAATGTCTCAAAGTCTCAGAGTCTCAAATTCTCGAAATCTCGAAATCTCAAAGTATCAAAATCTCAAAGTCTGCTAAAAAAGTGTGCTAGATACAAAGAGCCATTAATTTTAGTGATAGTAGATTTTTCATTTTTAGGAACGTTAAGGATTAATACCTTAAATTGGATTTGACGTTGGCATTTGATGTTGAGACTCTGCTGATTGTTAACAAGCTGGACCTTGTCTTGAGTGAAAACCCCATTGCTGATTTTATTATAGGAATTCAAGCTGTGTTCAAGTCAAGCTGTGTACACGTGCTATGAACGGAATTGACTTTTGCATGCTGAAATTATAATGTTTGTTCCCTTACTGTAATAAAATATACTGACTTGCCTTCCAGAGACTTAGTAAAAAGACTAAATCAAAAACATGGTTAAAAATCAATTTGGTCCAAAAAAAATATTTTCCATTCTTAATTTATCGCTTTTCGATCGAAAAACTATTGCACCAAATCCACAAAAAAATGTTACGTCGCTCATTTAAATTCATCTCGCGTATAACCGATATAAGAAAATAAATTAAATGTAAGCCAAGAACTATCTTATGCAATTATATATACATACACAGACACTACTATCTCTATGGTGTGTCACCATAATGTATGAGCATATCGAATATTTATATGTACATAACACCAAAGAAGAGCAACACCGACAAAATCATATATTCATCCAATTATCATTCGTCGATGTGACATCTGTGAATGACGTTCGTAAGTCATTTGACATATTATACGAATATTCATAAGTTATAACCATTTGGTGCTGAAGCGTACTATAGTATTTTTTCTATTCTTATATTTAGTGCATTGACAGATATGCTAGAATCGAATACAATTTATCAGTTTGGTTTTATGTATTTGTATTTTTTTGTATTTTTATGCAATAAGGAAATGAAAGAGAATAGGAAAATAGTAGAAAATCTTATCTGCCAACCCACCCGACATAATTTTTTGTTTCCCCATCGCCCCGCCATATAAGTATAAAAATTTCTAAAAAAAAAATAAATAAAATATATCGTAATATAGTAGCGGTTCTGTAACCCAATAATACAATACCATATTAACCTAAATATCTGCAACGAACACACAACTGGAGTAATTGAGTACGAAAGGGTTAAGAAAATACCATTCTTATATTCAGTGTTCTTGGTTTTTGTATTTTTTTTGCATCATTACATTTTGCCATGAAAAATATGGTAGCATCTTAGAAGTTCTTATTCATTTTCATCTTTCCATATTTTCAGTATGTGTGTTTATGGTACATAGAAAATTTTTCTCAAGCACCAACCCAATTGTTTGTGTGTATCTTCAAATATGTAGTATAAGTTTTAATATCGACGGGTTCCCACAAAATTAAACCGAATTGTTAATTAGTTAGTGCAAAAAGGTATATATGACAATAATGCATTTAGATGTTATCTAACCCTATTTGACACCACATGACACTTATAAATATTTTATTTTATCTTTTGGAATTCAGCTTATTTTTGTACGAACCATTTAACTGACTTCACTTCTATTTACGTACCACATACACATATATATATATACAGTTGATACACATATATTTATTTATTGAGCTTTTCATTTGAAAATTTATGATATTTTCATGGGAATTTTATTTAATTTAAAAAATGGAAGCAAAAAAAACCAACAACAATAAACCGAGGAGCTAAAAACTAAATAAATAACGTTATAAAGTCTAAAACAATATACAGCAATAACAAAAACCCGCGATGGCGATAAAAAGAAAATTGTAAAATGAAAATAATGAAAATTTTGATATTCTGACATTTTGAATGGCTATATAACAACATAAATTCATGTTGTGTATTTTGGTGCAGCTGAAAAATGCATTCTTTAATTATGAAAATGGTCAACGGGCAATTTGGATTGGATGGTGAAAAAGGTGAAAACCTATAAGTTGAAATATTTTAACATCTTGCTATGTAACTACACATTATGCAGCATACCTGCAAGACTTATAATGTGGTAACAATAGTCGAACAATTAACACACATTTCCTAAAGTTATTTGGATATATACATAACTGTAGTTGTTTCAACTGTAACCATCAGAAAAGGAAAATGAGAAAGCGCATTATCAAAATCATGTTAACTGAATTATTGAAATCATGTTCATGAATGGAAGGTAACAATTATTTAGCGAAAACTGGCGCGACATAAAGAGAGTATTTGATGGAGAAAATTGTGTTAGTCTCGATTTCAACAATCAACGTTGTCATTTCCTTTATTGTTAGGATATGGCTATTTGTTACGCGCTATATAGGTGGTATTTCATGCTTTTGAAGGCGGCTTCCTAGGACTGCCAATTATGAAAATAATTTCTACAGTTAATTGCGATCACTAATGAAGTTGGTGGATTTATCACATATTCCTCTACAAGCGATAAACTTTCTGAGAGCAGCTAAGTAAGCATCTGATGATAGGCCGGACACTAAAGTTTAATATTAACGACCTTTGCAGCAAAACAAACAAATATGCAGATATAACTTTTCTAGAGTTTCTGTCTTCTGCTTCTCGTAATATATGTCTGAAATAGTTCTGCATATTCAATATTTTCATCTGACATATCGAATTTCATCAAAATTGGTTAAGAACTCGCTGAGTTCCTTCCTAATTGGCCATATTCAGAACTTTCCTAAAAAATCATCTTAAGTGTTAATTTAACACTATTTATATCAAACATAAATATTAATATTTTTTCACATGAATTATGCGATGTATAAGCATAAAAAATGAATTGGCTGCGGTGTTTGGGACGGGAGGTACCGGGTTCGAATCCCAACGTGGGAGGGTTGTAAAAGGGATTTTTTATCACCTGATTTCGATCGGTGATGACAATGAACACAACTATGACCCCCTGTTGGAGTTCAGAATCCATGGGCCGAACCATCATCCATGTCAGTGCAGGCTGGCTGGAGCAATGCAATGTGCAGATGGATTCAAAATCGAACCTGTATTCGTGCGTCCTCAATTTGGCTGGTGACGGCGTAAAGTAGGTCTTTGAAAATTAACTGCGAAAGAGTTGGGAGAGCTTCGGCCCCAGAACAGATTGCAGAGTTCAGAAACAAAACAGCAGAATTTTCGATTTCTCTGGGTCAAAGACGGTGTTATTCTGTTGCGGAAAACAGAATCATCTAGAGTGTATTATATACGGTCCTTTAATGACATCAGTAACATCAACAAAACACATCAATCTTAAAAATATTATCACTTATTCCAGTCACTTTATATTATGGAGTTTATCTGGATGGAAAACCACAGTACAAATTAATTATAAGTATCATTTTTGTTTAAACTTTTTTAATTTAGTTATTATTATTATGTTTCATGTTTATTTTGATGTCAAAGTTGAGTTTGTTACTTTGAAACTTTTTTTGTTGACATTTATTGAAATGTCAAATAATCACTATGCTTTTAGTTATCCTGCCATTTGCAAAAAATTTTATGATCTAATCTTTTTTTATTTTATTGTGAAATTACGATCACTTGTTAAAATTAATTTTCCTATAAAATATTTGAATCCCCTAAATGATTATGATTGGAATTTTATAGTAAATATTTGCATCTATATAGATGCATTACATTTTTTTAGAAGTAAATTTAGTACTAGTTTTCAGTTATACATAATACGTAGTTTCATTAATGAATTTAAAGTAGCATTGTTATATTTACTTAATTATTTGATACATTACATGCTTCTAGATAAATTTGTGCAATCACGTGAACATGGTCCGTAGTCATAGTATTCGTGGAAATGATGATAATGATTCGGTTGTTGATTTTTTGAATGCGAATATGGAAAACACTGCTGACTGTTTGAATATTTGTCATATTAACGCGCGTAGTATACCTGCTCATATTGACGAACTTGCACAGATAATGTCATCCACCACTTTACATATTGTTGGTGTATCGGAGACATGGCTTCGGGAAGGTATGCCTAAATGCTCATTTGAGATTCCTGGATTTTCATTATTCAGAAACGACCGGGAAAATACTATTACGAGAATGGGAGGCGGAGTGGCTTTTTATATACGAGAATATCTAAAAGTGAAAATAGTAAACAAAAGTAGTGTGACTCGGTTTGAAGCCTATCCAGTGGTAAATTGCTTGTTGGTATTTTATATAATCCTCGTGTGTGTTCCATTACACAGGCTAATGAAATTATTGCATTTATATCAAACTCGGTGAATGAATATCATCGTATTGTAATTATGGGTGATTTCAATTTAAATATGGTCGATCCAGTAGCGGCAGCTAGGCACTTTGCAGATTCAATGATTTCACTCTCTATTGAAATTTTGCCATTTTCCAATACGAGATTGTCCTCCACTTTGGATTTAATGATGGTAGCAAGCATGGATTGTGACCAAATAGTTATTCTCGGACAAACTGCTTTAGCTGGAATTCCTGATCATGACATGATTTTTATGTGTTATAGATGTCAATATCTACGGCCAAAGGTTAAATATCAGTTCGTCCGTGATTTCTGTAAACTAAATGAGGAATTATTTATTAAAGACAGTTTATCAGAAGATTGGTCAAGCATTTATTTATGTTCTGATGTAAACAGTAAAGTTAAATGTTTCAATAATATTTTCACAAAATTATTAAACCATCACGTCCCTATCAAGCGTAAATTGCAGTATAACAAAGTAGCTCCATGGTTCAATTCTGCTATCTTGGAGTCCATGAAAAAACGTGATGGTGCTTTACTAGTGTGGCGTAAAAGTAAAAATAGAGATGACTGGTTATTTCACAAGAAATTACGCAATATGACTACCCGTCTGATTCGTGATTCTAAAAGAAAGTTTTATTTTGCAAATCTACATCCAAACAACCACAATGGTAATATCTGGAGAGTCATAAGACGTTTGGGGATGATGCCCTCTAAAGAGAGTGGTGTTAATTTTACTGCTGAGGAGTTTAATATGCAGTTTTCAAGTGTGCCTAATAAGCCAATTGTACTACCGATGACCCAGGTGGATAATAATTTCAGCAATGAGTTGAATTTTACAACATTTAGTGAAACTGAGGTTGCGATGGCGCTTCTTCAAGTTAAATCTAATGCGACTGGGCATGATAATATAGTACCTAAACTCATAAAAATATTATTACCTGTTATTTTACCTTATTGTACACATATTTTCAATTACATAATTACTTCGTGTATTTTTCCTGAGTCGTGGAAGATAGCAATTGTTATTCCCATACCTAAAGTCTCAACACCTTCACAAACATCTGATTTTCGGCCAATTAGTATTTTACCTTATTTATCTAAAGTATTTGAGATTCTTATATGTCGACAAATGAGGCAATATCTTGATGAAAATAATTTACTAGATCCATTTCAGTCTGGTTATAGATGCAATCACTCTACGACTACGGCTTTAAGTAAAGTGTACTACGATTTATTACATAGTATGAATCAGCCTTATTTTTCTGTTTTGGTACTACTTGATTTTTCTAAAGCATTTGATTGCATTAATCACGTGTTACTGGCACAGAAGCTGAGACTTTACTTTAGATTCTCTAAATTCTCAACCAGACTTATAATTTCTTATTTGAACAGCCGTTTCCAAAAAATCAAACATGAAGGCGTGTTTTCGAAACAGACATTATTATTATCTTGAGCCCCACAGGGCTCTGTCTTAGCTCCCTTATTGTTTTCACTTTATATTAATGATTTACCATTAAGAATATTACACTCAAAATACCATGTTTATGCAGATGATTTCCAACTATATTTATCTGGTCCAATGAATAAAATTCATGACATTTTTAATAATTTGAATTATGATTTGGAATCGATTTCTTCTTGGGCTCAATCTAATGGCTTGATTTTAAATGCAAAGAAAACTCAAGTTCTTCCAATTTATAAGCGTAAAATTGATATTAATTTGCCTCCATTACGACTTTCTGGTGAGAACTTAGTTGTTTCTGAGTATGTTCGTAATCTTGGCGTTTTGTTTAATAGCACGTTAACTTGGAATACACATGTCAATCAAATCTGTAAAAAGTGAACTTTTTATTATACTCGTTAAGGAGATTGAGTAACATAACGCCAACTTCAATCAAGGTATTATTGGTAAAAAGTTTGATAATACCTATATTTACCTATGGAGACATATTTATTTATAATTCAGACTATCATTCTAAATACCGTTTGAAATTGGCCTTTAATTCATGTATTAGATACATTCACTGTCTAAGGAAGTATGATTATATTTCAGAATTTCAAAATTCTATAGTTGGCGTACCTTTATTGACATATCTTCAGATTAGAGTACTTTGTTTTATATTTAAGCTAGTTTATATTAAACATCAATCGTATTTGTATTCACTGTTATCCTACAGTTCATCATCCAGAGTTTTTAGTATCACATCATTATCATCAAGATTTTCTAGCAACCAATTTGCTTCATCCATTTTTGTACATGGTATTGCTGAATTTAATTCACTGCCTGAAATAATTAAAGGTTCCAGTTCCATAAAGCAATTTAAAAAAGCATGTAGTGAATTATTTAAAACGAGTTAGGGTATTATGCCATAGTTATTATTAATGTTACTTTACTAATGATGTGTGACTAATTATTGCTATTATTTTGTTATAATATTTATTTAAATTTATTGTTTTTATATATTTTATATTTATATTTTATTACTGTTATTATGATTATTACTTTTATTTTTATTATTTTATTATTGTTATTATTATTAATGATTTGTAACTATTACTATTAAGTTAATATATTGTATTATATTAAGGTAAACATCGAAAAGGCCATTGGCCTTACTTACCTTAATGATTGAATGAAATAAATAAATAAATAAAAAAACAAAAAAAAAAAAAAAAAAAGCATAAAAAATGGTAATATTACATAAATTTTCCACTACATATTATGTTGAATTAATTAAAAGTACGCGATCAGCAAATTTACTTGTTAGTTATTAGTGTAATTATGATCATTTGTGTGTATATAAACACGGGTGTGAAGTTTTCAACAAATAACAAAAAATAACAAAACGTATACGTATACGAAATTTGTTAAATTAACAAAAAAATTTACATGTATTAGTAAAACAGTCGGTAAAAGCAATGTTGTAAAATAAGGAAGAGTAAATTAAAATAATTTAACATTTAAACAAAATTATTAATGAACATTTTTTATTGTTATTCTTGTTCAAATAAAACTTGCTTCATTCTGATATGATGGATTATAGACCTTGTTATTTAGGTTTATAAATGGTCATTGTTGTTCTTTTTTATATGGATTTAAGTGGTTCACTGTATAGAGGATTGGCCAGCTCACAGAGTTTTCACCGGGATTTCGCTTATGTGATTAACATATTAAGCGATGTTCTTTTAAATAAAATTAGCCTCATTCTGATATGATGGATTATAGACCTTGTTATTTAGGTCGATAAATGGTTATTTTTGTTCTTTTTTATATGAATTTAAGGATACACCGTGGAAAAAATCTATTACTCCAATTTATATCTGCTGCTCTCATTTTGTGAAAATTATTACCGTGCAAATAAAGAAAAACTTCCAAATATTGATGCTGAACATAAAAATTTAATTTTGATTTCTTCTGTGCAATTCTCTGCGCCAAATCGGTTGAATGTGTTGACGAACTATTTCGACAGCTATGCCTTATAATGTGTTCGCCGAAAGTCACAAAAAGCAGTAAACATGCCTATGAAACTTTCGTAAAAATCCTTGAGAAAATTTACAGCGATAACTATGCCGACTCTGAAAATAGTAAGCCTATAGAGATTATAAATACAAATATTATTGCATGGCCGGAAGATACCGCAAATCCCTTTTACTTAAAATATAAGCGTATTTATGAACAAGTGATAAATAAAATAAATTAAGATCGTGGGTCAAAGGTAAATAAATTTCATTGTGATGAATTTATACAATTCATTGTTAAAAAATACTTTTCCTACATCATTTTGTGGGCCAATTTTTTTTCATGCAAGTTAGGTGTAAAAGGAAATAAATCTAACACACTTGTTGAAAACTGGTTTCATTCGGTGAAAAACCTATATTTACAAAATAAGCGCTTGAAAATTGGGCGAGTAGTAAATATTCTAAAATTTAAGTGTAAGCAAAAGTTTAAATCTATACAAATGCCTAAGCCTCTAATACCTACACCAAGAAACAGAAAGACCAAATATCTTCCCGATGACATGCTCAATGAAGTAAAAAAAGTACTGCAGTGGAGTAAAAAATGAGACTAACTAATTGGTAAAAAACAGAATGAAGTCTTAAGTAACGTTCTGAACGTTTGGTTGTTTGGGTTTGGTCTTAAGAGTCAAAGCTTTCTAGGCATACGCAATTCTCATAAGACTTCTCCCTAGTGTAGTTACGCCTCCTCGTGGCAACAACTGAGTAATGCATCCTAGAATGTAGCTAAGTAACTGACACCACCGTGCAGTGGCAGACAATCCATTGCCCCAAGCTTTGGTGGGACAACATATGCCAAGAGCTGCTTGGCTAAGGGGGAGCTTAGTCGTTGGTATGTGAACTCCGAATACCAGGCAACCTCCGGTTTTAATTTTGCCTTCCCACAGTAAACTGATCTCTTCTATGGGCGACTTTCATTTCTCGGTTATTCGTAGGATTATATATGAATTCAGAAAGCTTAAATGTAGAGTGCGAAACCCCTTTAAAAGCATCAACTTTACCAGCTGCTGAGCTGGACAAAAAAATCACGGTGAAAACTCTGTGAGCTGGCCAATCCTCTATACAGTGAACCACTTAAATTCATATAAAAAAGAACAAAAATGACCATTTATCGACCTAAATAACAAGATCTATAATCCATCATATCAGAATGAGGCTAATTTTATTTAAAAGAACATCCCTTAATATGCAACTCACATAAGCCAAATCTCGGTGATAACTCTGTGAGCTGGCCTCTAATAAACTAAAACAATAAATTCCCATTTTTGTGAAATATGCAACTGTTCACAGTCAATAAAAAAAGGTTCAACCCTATCGTAATAACTATTGACTATTATTTTACTACAGGTTTTCATAGTCTTAGCTAACTTTGCGTATATGTCAAGTCTATTGGAAATTTCTGGGAGTTGGCCAATCTTTGGCCACTAAACCACTAAATTTGACGTATTTAAATATTCTTAAGAACTTTTATTTGTCGGATAGTATTACGAATTATTATTGTTTTTGATTTTAGAAGAGATTTTGTTTTACTTGTATTTAGGAATAATAAGTTTCGAACATTTTTTGAGTTTACGAATATATATTACAATATATTATTATTTTATATTATAATTATTATATATTATAATATATAATAATATATATAATATATAATGATAGTTAGAGTTGGTAAATTAACAAAGAAATTAACATGAAATAACAAATTTAAGGTCTACTGTAAAATAAATTACCAATACACATACAGATTTTGTTATTTGTCGAAAACTTCACACCCGTATATAAACAAGTTTTTTATGATAAATAAATCAGATTCAATTAAACAGTCAAGAGTTTAAAATCTCACTAGTTACACAGCCCATAATTGTGTTAACTAGTTTTAGGTCTTGATTCACCTTAATCAAACATTACAGTGAATCATTACATTGGTCGTTCGAGCCGGATCAACATCTACCGGCTATTGTATTTAGAAATAGTGAAAAGCCCCCACCCGTGGTAGGCGCACTATTCCCTAAATAAAACCTACCCGTAAATAAAAAAAAATAAAAAAAACATCAATACGGAGATGACCGGACATCATCTAATCCCGTCGCGCTATATCCATTCGACGAAATAACATCTAATCGAGACCATCAATGGACGCATTTTTGCAAAGTCAGTCGGACGTTAGTGAAGAACTGCTTCAACAAATCACAAAAATAAAGCGCGACGACGGCCGACCGATCACCAGGGGCTTCTACGACACTCTGAAGAGAAATATAGAAGTACAATATGCACAATATTGCGACAACGATAAACAGATTGTCGAACTTGGAACATTATCCAAAACACATCCCTATTTGGACGAGCGCCAGGAAATAAAACGGACTTAGACAAAAGCGATGAGCGACATCCACGATCGTGAAGAGGCCATGCACCGGCTTGAAAAGGACATTAACAAGCCCACCGTAAGCGCCAGCCTACTACCTAACATCCTTGGTACTAAATCATCATTTACCTAATAGGGAAACATCACCTCCAAGGTCCGATGCAGCACTAAAAACATTCACGGGACCTTTGCAGCAGCCCAAACATCAAGGTTCAAGTGATTACATATCAACAGAGGAGGGTCCAACTCCGGTACAAAAACTACTCCGCCAACAAGACATCGGAATGCGGTTAATGAATCGAAAAATGGACTCAATTAATTTAAAACTTACATCAAGAGAGTTCTCAGACGAGTACCTCAAATTAAAAATTACTCAACTAAACTTCGAGATGAAGGAAATAGATCGGCTACACCGAAGTATCCTCATGGCAATCAACGAGGAAGATCAATATAAAAACGTCACCGACGATTGCTACGGGATCATAACATCTGAAGTATAGTCCCTAGTAGTCAAAATGGGACAAGAGCAAACTAAGCAATCCACGTCAACATCACCCGTAAACCTACCAAAGGTGGAAATACCCACGTTTCACGGCAAATACGAAAATTGGTACGCGTTTAATGACATCTTCACCCGGCTGATACATCAAAATACTCAACTTTCAAACACATTAAAGTTGACGTATTTAAAATCACATCTCCAACAACAAGCGGCACAATTAATCGCTCATCTACCAACCATTGGAGAAAATTATGAGGCAGCGTGGCAAATCCTGTAGACGAGGTACAATAACAAGCGATTGTTGGCCTCGTCGTATTTCAACGTGATAACCTCGCTGCACAATATACAACATCCACCAGCCGCGAGTATCAGAAACCTGCATGATACCATCATCGAGATGCTGCACAACATCAAAATCTTCAGTTGGAAAACCCATTTGAAGCGATCATTGCGCGTCTTGCAGAAAGGTAGACTTCGACACTTTGGAGCGGTTTGACAACAATCTCGATTGCCCACGTGAAGTACCACCATTAAAGAACTGATTAGAGTTCTTATTGAGAAGGTTTCAAGCGTTAGAAGCTTCCGGATTGAACAAACCAGTAATCTCACGGGCAGCCAAACCTGAGTACAAGGCCCAGCGGAAAGTACTCATAAATACGGAGAACGGCTAACAGAGACTGATTACCCTAAAATCTACAACCGCACGTTCTTATTGCCAATAACATGGACATCTCATCACGCGGTGTCACCACTTTCGCAATATTAGCATAAAAAGACGAATTGATTTCATCAACAGAGCAGGAATCAGTACCAATTGCTTGTTGCATGACAAGAATTCAGTATGTGACGAAAAACCTGCATGTGCCACCTGCAAAAACAAACACCATCAGCTTTTACACGAACCAGATCAACGACCGGAAAAAAGGGTATCCATTGGTGCATTAAAGGGTACTCAAATAACATTATTGGCAACAGCTGTTGTAACGATCAATTCTAGTTGTGACATTCCAACCAATGTACGAGCGGTAGTAGACCCAGAATCACAAGTCTCTTTGATCACAGCATCCGCCGTTCAACGTCTTCGTATACCACAACAAACCAAGGTGAATATATCAGGAATTAGGGCTAATAATACAAGTACGGCAAATTTCCTTAGTAACAATTTGCCTTAAACCGCATTTCCCATAAACATACAAATTAAAAGTTAAAGCATACGTGTTGCCAAAAATTACAATGGATGTACCAAAACGATTAATAACACGAAGCCAGAACGATAGGTGGAATAAATTGCTTTTGACTGATCTGGAATATCAGCTTCCGGCCCTCATCGATCTTTTGCTAGGAGCAGATGTGTTTCCATCGACTTCTTTGGCACCCAAATTATCAAGGGTAAACCTAGCGCAATAAAAACTAGCTTCGGTTGGCTAATTTCCGGCCCAACTCCAATCAATAAAGATTTACAAAATGCTGCAGTCTATATCGGTAGCAGAAACGAAGAAGATATGGAGAGATTTTGGGAAATAGAGGAAGTTCCAATCATCAGCGATAAGCCGCAGATGGAACATGAATGTGAACAGATTTTCTCGCAGACAACCAGCCGAGACCAGAATAGGAGATACATTATTCAAATTCCATTTAAAGAACATCAAATAGACCTTTTGGGACATTCTAGACATCAATCACTCCAACGTTTCTTACAATTGGAAAGAAAATTGGACCGGGACACTTACCTGAATAAGCTATATGTGACTTTCATGACCTCGTACATCCAATTGAAGCATATGAGGCCGGTAAAACCCAAAAAAGGCAATTATTATCTACCTCACAATGCGGTATTGAAAAATACAGATACTGCAAAAATTCGGGTGGTGTTCAATGCTTCCATACAGACATCTACAGGCGTAAGTCTAAATGACGTGATTTTTAGCCCCAGTTAGTGCTTGTAGTATACCTCGTTGGGTGTCTTCGACGTGTTTCATGGCTAGTCCTAATTTCAAAGAGAGCAATATGGTTGCTAATGCCTTGTCTAGAAACGTCCGGTACTCGTTCAGTGTTGCTAAATCGTGTTCCAAACGTTGATGTGCATTCACGACTTGGTTTAGTTGTTGGGCGGTTATATCGCTACTGTGTTTGAATAATTTCACCGTATTGTTGATTATCGAGGTTTGATTTTTTATCAATTTTAAGGTGTCATCTTCGTTGCGTTGAATTTGTTCAAACTGTTCTTCATACTGCTCCGCTTCTCTTTGAGATAGGAGTCCGAGCATGTCCCCGGCTATTTTGCCAACGGTGTCGCCCAATCCTCGTTTTCTTCTATGCCGGTTTAAGTCATTGCGTGTCAAGAATTCATTATCTTGTTTTATGTTATGGAATTGCCACTGTAGTTGGTGTATTAGAAGATCGCATTGGATGGTGATTACATGGCTGCATGCTGTTTCAAGCAGAGCAAGACCTTTTTCCTTGTTGCGCATGTCTTGCAAATAATTGGTCAGATTATAGCGAATGACCAGCATCCATTTGGTTGCCAATAATTCAACCTTCGCGATGTAATCAAGGTATATTCCTGAGTTGGCCCATTCTCTGATTATCACCGATGAGTGAGGTTGTGTAGCATACGATTCCTTAATATCATTTCCAATATATTATGTATACTGCGATCTGTACTACGGTATTAAAATTAGATGTGGTTGTTACTAAGTCGTCCACTAAGCTATGGAATGGAAAGTTTGAACTTTTAATGATTGATTCACTTTATTTTTAGGCAAATACTCATCGTTACTTAGCCATTTTGAGCCGTTCCACCATAATTTAAAATTTTATAGGTTTTCCGGTTCAAGTCCCGTGAATGGGGTTATCCTGAGAGTCTATATGTCTCCATTGTGATATCTTAAAGTCAGAATGTTAACAATGCTGTTGCCAACAAAAATATTCAATTTGCTCAAGTTGTTGAAGAGCCATCAAAAGCAATTCAAAAACTCATCAAAAACCGGATCCTTTGCAAATTTTTGCTCTGTGGTATGCATTCTTTGAACAGCCTTTTGATAGGAGTAGCCTAAACAGTTGATGTGATTTTGAATGGCAAACCCACTTTTCTATTGTTCCACTAGAGTTTTCTATCGTTTTGACTACCCGAAAAATTTCTCACATAGTTATTGTTCATTTGGCTTTTCAGCCGATTATTGCGATGTGAATCTTCAGCCAATTATTGCGTGGTTTCACACCATGCCATACGGAACCCACCTAGTACCATGACGAAATTGCGCATCTCAATGACATACTTATGACAGGACCAACCACCCAGGATGATTTGTTTTACATCGTTCTATATTTTCGCCGACATTGTTAGGTATTCACGGCCGATGTGGAGAACATGTACCGAATGATTGAGGTACATCCGAGTACGAGCTGAATACAATTACATATGGAAAATCATGTGCACCCTTCCTCGCAACAAAAATGCTAAGACAAATTGCGATCGATGAAGCCATCAATTTTCCAAAGGCATCTGAAACAATCAAAAACTTCTATATGAACGATATTATGGAGCTGACACACTGTCTGCTGCAATCACATTGCAAACTAAGATGATCGGGATGCTTCGAGCAGCTGGAATGAAACTAAGCAAGTTTTCATCAAATTCTAATGAACTTCTTAATCTGATCCCAGAAGAGGATCGTAAGATAAAATCCTAATCAGATTTCATGTGCGTTGCATTCATGCAACGCACATGAAATCTGATCGGGGCCGTATTTCATGTGCGTTGCATTCATGCCCAAAACAATTACATTGTCAAGCTACTTTTCAGCTGTACTTTTCAAGGTAGCACCGCTGAAAAAAATAACTATTCCAGGCATGGAACTATGTCCCGCTGTTCTGCTTGTATACACGACTGGTTAAACTAGTAGTTCCAGCAATAAAATTCAAATTTGATCAGATTATTTTATGGAGCGATTCGACCATATAGTGTTGAACTGGATCAAAACCTCACCCAACTAGCTGAAAACATTTATCAGGAATCGTGTAGCAGAAATTCAGTATGTTGGTTTGGTCGACCACGTCGCAACCGATAAAAATCGGTCTCTGGCGCGGCCTTATGCCATCTGAAATCAGAAGTGTCAATATGTGGTGGTGTGAACCTTCTATCCTGAATAAACCATTCATACAAAAGGTGGACGAGAAAATTGTAGCTGTGGATTCAGACGTTTGTGTCAACGAAGGTCGAGGAAGACTTGATCAATTCATCGAATAATTTTACAAACCTTGCAAATGTCCTTGCATGGGTGCATCGATTTATGAATAACTGTTGCAAAAGGGATGTCTCCAAAAGAATTACACCACAGTATGTCATAATCAAAGAGAGAGAAATAGCAATCAATAGAATAATTCAGGTTAGTCAGCAACAACACTTTGCATCAGAACATCAATCGCTAATTAAGACCGGTGAAATCAGTGCCAACAGTAGTCTGCGTATAGTCTTAATTCGTTTCACAAAAAGAATCAGTTGATCAGGGTAGGTGGCTGCAATACCAAAACTAAAACATGTGTCGCAGTTTTTGTTGGTTTTAGTACGAAGGCATTACAGCTTGAAGTCGTCAGCAGTTTAATGACCGATGGGTTTTTGCTCGCGTTGAAATGGTTTGTAGCACTACGCAGTAAACCGAAAACAATTTATAGCGACAACGAGACAAATTTTGAGGAGACTGCCAATGAAATAAAGGATCGTTCTCACCATTTCGAAGGGTTGTGGGAGGCAGTAGTGAAGTCATTCAAGACACATTTTAAAAAGGTGGCAACTAATCAGGCCGTGACATTCGAGGAGCTTTCAACATGGGCGGCTCAAATCGAGGCTTGTCTCAATCTCAGACCTATTACAGCTCTATCCGATAATTCACCAGCATTTTCTGAAAAAGATGAATCAAGCCCAGATATAAACCGACTTAAAAACAGGCGCAAGGTGAATAAGGAGTATCTACAAACCCTTCAACAAAGTAGTAAATGGTACCAATCCAAATCAAACTTGGAAGTCAATGATCTCGTATTGGTGAAACAAGAGAGGCTACCCAGCACACGATGGTTAACCGGTAGAGTAGATGGAGGTCATCGTGACCAAGACGGCATGGTTAGAGTTGCAACTGTTTCAACTAAAAACGGGCCTATTAAGCGAAGCATTTACAAATTGAGCCCAGTTGTTCGAGCCTTCAAAAGTTTTTATCAAAAAAGTTTTTATCACTCATCAAAATCGGGCAACTGTTTCGTATTTCTAGCACTTTCGTCTTTCTGCTTTTGAGACAATTACAGCATCTTAATCGACAGCAATTTCGTGATTCCAATTTAAATTGTTTATGGTTAAGATTGGTTTGCTCACTAACCTCTTCTTTATTTCTAAGATGCTTTCGGTCGTCGCCCCAATGAAACTTATAATCTGTTGGTTATTGGCTTGTAAAATTCCCGATAAACCTTTGGAAATTTTGTTGGTTCCAACAAAACCGCTCTTAAACCTATTGGTTCAGGAAAACTTTCTATACACTCAGTAATTTTCTTTTACGCGGTTCAATCCCATTTATCAAAATTTCGACCTCAAATATTCTATCTTTTTATCCTCAATCAGCTGCATGATTATATCTAAATTTTCCATTCCTTCGTCCATTATAGTGGCTGAATGTATAAGGTCGTATAGAAAGACCATTTCTATCGACCTTCCCAGAATCATAAAGGTTCTATCGACCTTTATTCTGGAACCTTCCCAGAATATTGTTCATAAGCCGTTGGAATACCACAAAAGCATTACATAGCCCGAAACCATCTTATAACCCTATGACAATCCATTCCACTAACTCGTCGGATTTTAAATTTGCCCGTTACGTTGGCTTTTATCCGCCAAATAATCGTGGTGTATCTGTCGTTATTCTACAATCTGATGAGGTCGTTTTATCGTAACAAATATTTTCCTAAGTTACTCGTTCAATAGCTGTATTTAACGTGGCCGGATGCATTAGTTCTTCCTCACCATTTGTCTTCCGACTCAGCGCCTCTGCATGTTTCATTTGTACTCCTGCGTTCGATACCGATAATATGCTAATTTTAGCCACCGTCTTGAAATTCTTGAAAACGCGTAAATAACGCGACGACGGCAAAGGCTTCCAATTCGTAAGAATTGTACTTTTGTTCACATTGGGTGATCTGTCTGCTAAAATAGGTCACAGGTCGTCTTTTATAATACTAAATAACGTGCAATAAAATTTCACTTAACCCTTTCGGTCAAGCATCGGTAAACACTTTATGTTATAAATTAGGGTCATGTATTGCTAAAGTTTTGCGATTCCCCTATTTAGTTTTTATATATTCGCAATCATTTGGTTGCTCGTCCAGCCATATGAATGATACCGCTTCCAAAGTTTCACAACAATATTACAATTTTTCTTGAACTTTCGAAAAAATCTCGCCTATCCCACAAACTGTCGTATCTGAGTTCTGTTCTTTGGCAGTGGAAAATTTACATCGACATCTGGTATTGATATTCGGGGTCTTATTTTCGATCCTGATACTATGCATAACCTAAAAATCTCGTCTTTGAATAAAGAGCACGATTTTAGGTTAAGTGAAAGACCATGGCACTTTCTTACATCTAACAACCGCTCTAATTTTCCCATTTCGACCGCGATCGTCTTACTTGGTATTGTTAAATCAGCTGATATACCACTATTTCCTCATTAGTCTCGTTAACTATTCTATTCATAATTTTCTGCAAGAAAAACGGGAGCATTTGCCAACCCAAATGGCATCCTGAGAAAATTATAATATCCGGCAGCAGTAACAAAATCGGTTATGGGTATTGAATCTGGACTCATCGGTACCTGGTAATATCCTGATGATAAATCGAAAACGGTGAAATAATTACTCCGAATAAACGTTGAAGTAGATATTCCATAATCGACCACGGAGATCAGTCTTTCGCCGTTATTAACATATATTATTTAACGTAACTATTCGATCACGTTCACCACCGTAATATCGATTTTTTTCAGTCCTTTTCTTTGATATTTACATTCAATGGTTACACTCTACAATAAATGATATTTATTTTTCTGGTCGAGGACATTTTTGGGTTCGTGGAGAGTGGAAGCAATTTTTACGAAAAGAGGACTGTCTTTCTCAAAAGAGCCTACTTTAAACTGATGTTTCGTTATATTGAACATAGCGAAATGATTTCATAAATATTTCGATGGTTTCCCCAACCATGCGAAAAAATTTCATTTATCTAATTTGCATTTATTTTAATAATTTTTCACACTTTGTAAAGTTTTGAAATAATTTTGAAAATTACTATACAAATTTTGTAGTGTACTATTCCATAGAATTCCATAGTACTTATTGAAATAAACATAAAGCGCAAATTTCTGGGAATTTTTAATTTTTGTAACGTTCAGGTAGGAGAATTTTTACCGCATGCTCCTAAATACGCCATATTATCCTAAATTTTGTGTATTGTAGCAATCACACAAAAATTGTGACAGGAAAGCCGTGGTAACATCATTTAAAACACGAATCCAAGGCAACAACAACAAAATACCATTTATTGCATCAACAATATGAAAATGACAATGCGCCGGTAAATGATTATGATGACAACGACGACGATGATAATGATACAGCTCTTCCGATTTTACAATATGCGTATCATCGTTCTTCGTATATATCGCTCGATTGCAAATGATTTTTAACCCGACAGACACACACATACATATAGACTCATATTAACGCAAAACAATACGTTTAATGGATTCCACCAGACAATTTTCATCGTTTTGTTCTGTTTTCAGTTCATTTTTAAATATTTCCGGTTCATTGAAATTCAAATATTGTCTGGATACCGCAGAGGGAGTAAAATATTGTGTACTTATAGTTTGCTGCGAATTTCGTTTCTTTTTTCAATTTTTTTATTTTTATTGTTTAATATCTGGAAATATTTGTATAAACCAGTTGAATCGTCATTGTTTATAGGATGAAAATTTTTTATTTCCATATATGAAAACTATTTCGTCTAGTCTTTTGTTTGTGATCCGGATTACGGATAATGATCGAAAAGCTGATTGTTGTTGAAATATATTTGATTTCTAATCAATCCTGTGTGTAGGTTTTTTTTTGTTTTACGTAGGAAGATGGAAATCTTAAAAAGGACGTAGGAACCCGATGTTCCGTACGACAACGGGTTTTAACGTGTAAAACCATCTCCCTGCGTTTTCAATTTTATTATCGCATTATAAGCAGTATTGATCCTCGACATACTTGTATTTATAAAGATATTCTCGGAAACACAGGTGATAGTTGATCTCGCCATGATTTCTCTCTAGCCATGGTTTGATCTCTGGTATAAGTTTGTACATCCACCGACCTTCCGTGGATTGACTTCATCTATGTTGCCATTCGGATAAACTTTCCTCGTTATCCGGTTTCATTATGTCTTCTTCTTCTTCTTGTGCGTGTTTCTTAACGTAAATGGCTTTGGCTTTTTTGGCTTCAATGTCGACTGGGTAAAGCCATGCAATTACGTTAGCCGCTTCATCTGAGATGGTTCGAAAAGCACAGATTATTCGTATCGTGGTCAATCTATGAACAGATTTTACACCTTTAATATATGAGTCAGCCCATATCGGGGATGCATATGTCAGTTTCGACTTTAAACACTTGCAAGCAG